>VXCM01008481.1:0-13610 GCA_014773175.1 Lucifuga dentata
GACAAACATGATTATTACTGTGTATATTTCCCTTTAACTTACAATTTCTAAATAAAATAGTTTGATTAGAAATAGTGTCACACCAGAGGACAATTTTAAGTTCTGCGTGAAAAGTCAGAAAATATAAATAAAGAAGTATTTGAGGACACATAATTTTGTGTAAATCATATTTAAAGGAACATATATTATGCATTAATTTTAGAAAATGTTCTTTTTTTTTCCATTTTGAAAACAAGCTCACACCAAGCCATAAATAAATGACCAAATAAAAGTTATTATTGGCAGGAGGTTTAGCTAATTGAGGGTNCCAAGCCATAAATAAATGACCAAATAAAAGTTATTATTGGCAGGAGGTTTAGCTAATTGAGGGTAGCTGCTAGTTGATTGATGGTTGATTCAATAACTTGGGTTAAGCAGTAAACTAGCATCAAATGCTAGTTTTTCCTGCTGCTTGGCAGTTATTCTTATTGCAATGGTGACATGAGGAAAAAGCGTTTGATGTCTACTGTTTATGATTCCAATGCTAGCTTGACTGATTGACTGATGCTAGGGCCCTATGCATCTTTTCTTTTTTCCTATGCACCTTGTTACCTCTGCATTGAACTTGCTCTGTCCTCCTGCATTCTGTCTGTCCTCCGCGGTAGGACCGTGTCCCTCTCTTTGTCCCTCTCTGGGCTGACACTGACATTGCAGCAAACATGAATGTAACCTTCGCACATGTAGCAGCATCCTGCTGTAAAGCCTTCCGGTTTTTTCTTCTGCAATTTTTCTACACCTCCTTTATGTTTCTTCGCAGTCATTTTGTACTGGCCCACTTCAAGCACTGTATGTAACCCAGACCCTAAACAGTTAACAGCTGAGAAATGAACACTCAATCAAATTGCATGCCCAGGTTAAGTTGCCAGGTTAGTGTATGGCACACTAACAGATGCTGAGAACCCATTAGAGAGAGAGGACGTTCTGCTGATTAGTAAAGTTAAAACTTCGTTAAAATAGTCCGATTTTACAAAATATGTTTTTTTCGATTTGATAAATATAAGTTTTCTTTTGTTGTTCAGTTGATACAGGTGTTCTAGAGCGGGGTGTTCGCTACAATCTGTGGTGAGTTAGCAAGACGCTTAAAGTGAATGGCTAACAAGCTAACAAGTTAGCACAGGTTCAAATTTCCAGTTCACTTTATAACTAAATAAAAAACATTATTTGAACTAAAGCTGTTAACCGTGTATGTAAACTTTTATTAGAATGTGTAAATGTTCAGTAAGATCTTCTGTATAAATAGCGGAGAAATAGCAACAGTAAAATGTATTATTTCTCTTTGGTCATGATTCATGCTAAATTATTTTCATTAAGTGTGTTATATAAGGTTTTACTTAATATGTAATGTTAAGCTAAATGTCCATGAATGTGAATTTGTGAATAGTCCCTGATTTGTTTTTTTTTTTGTTTTTTTTAACATAGAGCAGATGATAATTTTGGTCTTGTCAGCGTGCAGGTCAGGTTGTTTTTTATTGAACTGACTTGGTTGAAATTGATGGCGAGTCTGCCCAGTCAGGAACCTCCGATGGACTGAGGACCAACTGAGCCAGAGTCCTGAATCTCACCTTCCATCCTGCCACAGCGGTAGGATTAAAAGAATCACCCTCCAAACTGCATCAGGAAACCATCACTAACATTCAGCTTCCTGGCACTGCCCATTTAACCCTTACTCCCAGACTGTGACTGAAACTCTTTGACCTTTGACTTTGGACATCCCCCCACCCCTTTAACTTCTTTCCCCATGTTGGAAGAACAATGAACTAAAACTGCAGTTGAAGATTTTGTGATTGAGGTTATTTATAAATCAGTTCTAAGTTGTTGATTTTAATCGTACGAAATATATAGAGTGTACTTGGAGAATTGATATATTGTGTTATTTTATATTTACTAAGTTGAATCCAAATTCGGAACTAGATTGCAGAAGCTTCGGTTGCACCCATAATCTGAAACAAACCAGAAGCAACCATTTATTTTTATTAATTGTATAATCTGTTATTATTTCGGTTGTGATCATTTTTATTTTATTTTATTTCATTTATTCCATATTTTCTGAAATACATGGTACTGTTTTATATATTTTTGGTCTCCAGTGTGATTATTTTATATTGTAAATTAGACCCTCCTTGCCTCCTCCTTTCGAGTCTAGTGTCTATCTGATCCTGGTCCAAAATATAATATCTGTCACTATTCTCTATTATATTTAAATATATACAGTGGACAGGTACTAGTGTGCTACATGTATTATTAACATGATATCAGTATTTCATTTTTTAAATATCACCATCATCATCAATACCGTTATATTGCAACACCCCTAGTAAGAACATTTGTCAGGGTTACAGCTGTTTGGCATGAAAATGTGAACGCTGACGTCAGCAGATTTACACGTAAAACCTTCAGAAGGAAACCGGCTGCAGAGATTTCTGCCTGAACTGTTGGCGGGAAAGAAGAGAACGGTGTCTGAATGAACATATGCTGTGTTTTAATGAATATAAAAAAAAGAGATTTACACAATATTAAACGTAATGTCAAACGTGACGTCCCAGAAACAATCTGCTCGGTTCAACGACGTCGAGCTCTTCATACACATTTTAATATTCAACATCAACTTAGGAATGACGTTTTGAGCGTTGAAATAATAGACAAAGATACGCTGCGTTAAGGCCAAGAGTGGAGAAAATAAAATAACCATTAATAGGAATACTTTTATAATTAAATTTGAACCTTTTCCAACATTAAAAGATAGTTAACTAAAAGTTCCTTTCGTTTGGTGGTGTCATCAGAAAGCATTGTTTAGGGGAAACTGAAGCTTTGGATTGATTCTTTTAGCAGCTGGAATTCTCTGAAAACAGACCCAGTTAGTCTAGGCGATGTAACAGCATGAGTCAAAATACAATTAGTATCTATCATAAGCATTAACGGTGTTTGATTGTGCTTTTACAACGTCCTGTGGACTGTTAGGAACTATTGAGTCTTAAGTCTTAGGCTGAAGGTCTTTGAAAGTGGAAAGGGGTCGTCACTACCTCGACCTGCGGTCCTTTTTGTTTTTGTCCAAGCTTTTGTCCATGGTCTTTTCATTGTCCCCTCTGCATTTGGGGCAGTACCACTTCCCTTTCGGCTTGTAGGTCAAACCTACGCAAGAGAAGTGGAACCACTCAATGGGGCACTGGTCATTGTCGCAGCCAATCATCTCGCCGTAAGACACTTGCTCACAGAGACAGTAGGTGGGTTCGTTGGGGTCGATGGCGAACTCAACAGGTGAAGCATCTCGCTCCTGTTTGGCCTTACGCTTCTTCTTCTTTGCAGATTTGGACTTCTTCTCTCTGGGCTGAGGGATGGACAGCTCCTCCACGGGGTCATCCGCCAGAGAGCCGTTAGCTGAAGGGTGGCTGGAATCACGGCTCTCGCTGTTGCGCTGGCGCCGTGGCCGCCGGGCTGAGGTGCGTTCAGGGGCTGGGGAATCTTGGACGCTGGAGCGCCGCTCTGTCGCGAGCCGCTCAGTCTCACATGGCTCCTGGAGACACAGCGAGTGGGAGTCCATCTGGCGGGAGCGATTCTCCACCAGCTCCGTCATCTGCGTCACCACGTGGATCTTCTCGTCACCCAGCTCCTGGCTGATGATGAGCGCTCGCTGCAGCTGCACCTGCAGGCGCTTCCGCTGAGCTGCATCCTGCTCACCTTTATATTTCTCAAACACTTCATCCACTTCCTTCAGGACCTCTGCATTCAGGATGAAAGAAAGAGGTGAATAAATGAAACTGGGCAATAAGCAACATATTCTTTCATAGAGTTGTTGGCTAAAGTTTGCTAACTGAAGGAGCTTAAATGCACCAAGGCCTAATTTACACTTATTTAAGCCTGCATTTATACCTGCTATTAACACGCATTTTTCATTATCCAGATAAACATTGTATGTTAAAGGACCATACACCCTTTTGCATGTTTGAGTCTAATATATTCAATTTTCATACATGTTACGTTACTGACAATCATTTCCCAAAGGATAAAACCGTATTTCAGCTTTCCTGATATTTAGCAAAATCTCTTCATCTTTCAAAATCAAATATTCAAATGCAGAGATCAAATTTCATCTTTACTTTGTGCAAATGACAATAAAGAACACCTTTATCTTTACCGTTCAAGTGATACACCCACCTTAAAAATCCATGTTTCTCCTGCTAATAGTTACACAGCCTTATGAAGTCACAGTCCTTTAAATTTTTCCATAAACACAGGTCTTTCCACTTTGAAATAATAACCTTATCTGGATAATGAATATGGATGCAAATAGTACTTTCATGGAAGGTGTAAATGGGGTCCAAAAGTCTACATTAAGTTGGTTAAATTATGTCAACATCTTTGGAGCATCTGTTTTATATATCATTTAAATACAACTACGTTGTCTGAGGTTCTGCTGCAGTTACAGAAGTCTGGCTAAGGGAAACACTGCAGAGTAATTTGTATGAGTACACCCTGATTTTATTCAGCAACCAAAATTAAACCCAGACAAGTCAACAAACAGGTGGAAATCAATCTAGATCTTCTGTAAGTCGATTAGACATTTTGCGAACTACTTTGTAATCTTCAGTCAGTAATAGAGGAGTCAGAAAAGAACTGAAATTTAAAGGATCATACCACCCATTTTGCATGTTTGAGCCTAATATATTCCATTTCCATACATGTAACATTAAGTTACAATCATTTCCCAATGCATACTAATGGAACAGTGAATTAAAAATGTTTTTCCTACCTTCCAGACCTCCATTGGTTTCAGTTCATTCTGCTATTAAAATCAACTTGTTGATACTTGAAAGCTTCTTGGGATAGGTGATCCATCATCACCAACAAGACGTGTATTCAGGGTTTTATTTTAAAATTTTTTTAGAAGTTATGTAATTTTAGAGTTTAAGCGCAATAAAAAGCAATATTACTCTGGATGTTATATTGCAGTTAGCGTAGCCTGTGCAGTTCCAAGTTAGTAGGAAAAGTATGAAAATGCAGTTGTTCCGAATCGTAATGGCTTAAGAATTTTTGCATTCAGGAACAACACGCTTCATGGTTTTAGCATTATCTTCTAACTTTGTGTCTCTCTGAGATACAATGTTGTGCTGTGCTTCACAGAGCAGACTGTCCAATCAGATTCACTTGTAGGCGGGGCGTCTGTCCTGCTGACTGATCCACCGCAGAACTACACACAAAAAAATGTATGCCTCCACTGGGTAATGTAGTCCCAAAAGACCTGCGTTTATGGAAAAATTTAAAGGACCGTGACTTCATAAGGCTGTGTAACTATTAGCAGGAGAAACATGGATTTTTAAGGTATCGCTTGAATGTTCGATTTTGAAAGATTAAAAGATTTTGCAAAATATCAGGAAAGCTGAAATACAGTTTTATGCTTTGGGAAATGGTTGTCAGTAATGTAACGTATGAAAATTTAGTATATTAGGATCAAACATGCAAAATAGAGGTATGGTCCTTTAAATTGGAGAACATAAGCATGAAGAGGTGGGTCAGCCGCACTGGAACCCTGGCTACAGGAAATGACGTCAGGCGATGGGGTCGGAGGGGGGCGGCGTTATGAAAGAAGAGCCATCCGGATCTGTGGTGAATCCACGGAACAGCAGCGAACATTCCGCAAACACGTCTTAAGTGTGTAATCTCGCCAAATTTACAACTCCAAATTCCACAACTGTGTGTTACACGAATTTCACGTAAACATGTCCGTACTTCCCTGTAATTCACCGGCAACGGAGCCGGAAAATTACCGCACGAATTCCAACAATGAGGATTTTTCAGCGAAGCGGTTAACAAGCTGCTAACCAACGTCAAACCACATTACATACATTCAGAAGCCCACGGCGCTACTTAGCTTGTTGCAGGGCGAAGATTCACACCCTAATAAACATTAATTACTGTTTTCAATGATTATGTAGTACTGTTGCATTCGGCATACATTAATATACAAAGCAGCACTTTATGTCAAGTAAATTCATAGTTTTATGGTTGGCTGTCTTGCTATTGTAACGACAGTCTTCCGCGACAGCACACCACGATAAAGTGGAGCAGCAGTCTAAAAATATGTTATTTTATTCATAAACTGAAATGCTTATTGGATTATATCAATGCCGAATTTGACACTGGACATAATGTTCTCGTTACAATCCCAATTCATGTCATATTGAGCATTTCACTTGGAGATACGGAGAAGTAAATGACAGTAAGCCACATTTCCAAATGGAGTTTGGCTTCACACACGAGAGAGAAGGCAATGTATGCGGGTTGCGTTCACGGTTCGCCGACTTGTTAATACTTGGCTCGTTCGTGAAATTATCCACGTTTGAGTTTGTCAGGCTGGTTTTCACCAAAGAAGAAACACGAACAAGCGACGGTCTGTTTCGAAAAATGGGACGTTAGCTGGCGCTGCTCCACCATTTCACACTTCCACGCACACGCTGCAAACTCAGCAGAAAAACACGGCAATACATCACCTTGATACTTCGCATCAATTTCTCGAAGCAAAGACACGTTTCTTTGTATGTCCAAAGGCAGGGACTCCACACACTCCAGGTAATCCTCCACGTAGTTGACCAGCTGCTGTGATTTCTCGGCGTTTGGGTAATGGTGGCCTAACATCGTTCTTACGATGCATAGAGACGCTAAAATATGGAGGAAACCTGAAAATACAACCTTCTAATAAAACGATAAGCGACTTTGCTTCTTGCAGGGCAGTTCCAGGCAACACTTCACTTCAAACAAAACTCTGCTCACTGCGCATGCGGGAGTATTTTCCTTTTATGGTAGTGTAGGTTTCCTGTGTTTGGTGTCGGAGAAGGCGGGGCCTGCTGGCTTTTGCAACTTTAGGATTGGCTGGTGCTTTATTGTCATATTTTTTTCCCGGGAAATTAAACCAATGGGGAATATAGAAGACAGTAATGCCATTACAGTAGGTCCATTTCTCTCTCTCTCTCTCTCTCTCTCTCTCTCTCTCTCTCTCTCTCACACACACACACACATAGCACTGACAGAGATGAAGATCATATCTTGACCGTGACAAATCTGACAGATTATGATCAAGCTTTAAAGGACTATACCAGTCATTTTGCATGTTTGAGCCTAATATATTCCATTTCCATACATGTAACATTAAGTTACAATCATTTCCCAATGCATACTAATGGAACAGTGAATTAAAAATGTTTTTCCTACCTTCCAGACCTCCATTGGTTTCAGTTCATTCTGCTATTAAAATCAACTTGTTGATACTTGAAAGGTTCTTGGGATAGGTAATCCATCACCACCAACAAGACGTGTATTCAGGGTTTTTTTTTAAATTTTTTTAGAAGTTATGTAATTTTAGAGTTTAAGCGCAATAAAAAGCAATATTACTCTGGATGTTATATTGCAGTTAGCGTAGCCTGCGTAGTTCCAAGTTAGTAGGAAAAGTATGAAAATGCAGTTGTCCTAAATTATGGAATTCCCTGCTGGACCACNATACTGTAAATGTTCTTGGGATAGGTAATCCATCATCACCAACAAGACGTGTACTCAGGTTTTTTTAGAAGATGCATAATTTTAGCATTTAAGCTCAATAAAAAGTGTGGAGTGAATGTATGCCTCCACCAGGGAATATAGTCCCAAAAGAAGACCTGCGTTTATGGAAAAATTTAAAGGACCGTGACTTCATAAGGCTGTGTAGCTATTAGCAGGAGAAACATGTATTTTGAAGGTGGGTGTATCACTTGAATATTTGATTTTGAAAGATTATTGAAAATATCAGGAAAGCTGAAATACGGTTTTATCTTCTGAGAAATGATTGTCAGTAACGTAGCGGATGAAAATTGAATATATTAGGCTCAAACATGCAAAATGGCAGTATGGTCCTTTAATGACACCATGATGAGTGTGATCACTGTCCTCACCCAAAGGAGGCGTCAGGCTTTAGTGGACTGGCTGTAAATACTGGAACGGTGGAACAGCTAAAAAAAAAAAAAAAAAAAAAAAAAAAACTAGGAAATGAATGAATGAATGAATGAATGAATGAATGGTAGGGTGGTTTGGCATATTAAAGGCCTTTCTAAAGTGTCTGCCATAACTAGGATCAGGTTTGTCCTCGTGACAATCAAGTTATTCAGGTCCCTCAAGTGTATTTTGTGTATTTTGCTCTTAACCAACAGTGTGTCTGTAACCACCTGATGTGATTGTGTGTGTGTGTGTGTGTGTGTGTGTGTGTGCTGTGTGTGTGTGTGTGCTGTGTTGTGTTGGAGTTTTGGAAGAGTTTTACTTCCTCATTTTTGTGTCACATGAAATTAAGAAATATCCTGATGATTTTGTCCAATAATGTTAAAAGAAACTATAATTCTCATATTTTCCATATTCATACTTGTTCCACTAGTAGCCTGCTGCAGCTTACACTAAGAGTACTACAAACAGTAGTACTGAGATGACTGTAAATGTGATTATACTATTGTATAACTATTATCCTACCACTGCATAACTATTATATTGCTGATTATACTACTGTGTAAGTGTGATTATACTACTGTATAAATGTGATTATACTACCGTACTGTACAAATGTGATTATACTACTGTGGAACTGTGATTATACTGTGGAAGTGTGATCATACTACTGTGTAAGTGTAATTATACTACTGTGTAACTGTGATTATACTACTATACAAATGTGATTATACTACCGTGTAACTGTGATTATACTACGATACAAATGTGATTATACTACCGTGCAACTGTGATTATACAGTACTATTGTGTAAGTGTGATTATACTACTGTGTAAATGTGATTGTACTACTGTGTAACTGATTATACTACTTGTGAGTGTGATTATACTACTGTGGAAGTTTGATTATACTACTGTGTAACTGTGATTATACTACTGTGTAAGTGTGATTATACTACTGTGTAACTATGATTATACTATTATATAAATGTGATTATACTACCATGTAACTGTGATTATACTACTATATAAATGTGATTGTACTACTGTGTAACTGTGATTATACTACTGTGTAACTGTGATTATACTACGAAGTAACTGTGATTATACAGTACTATTGTGTAAGTGTGATTATACTACTGTGTAAATGTGATTGGACTACCATGTAACTGTGATTATACTACTTGTGAGTGTGATTATACTACTGTGGAAGTTTGATTATACTACTGTGTAACTGTGATTATACTATTGTGGAAGTTTGATTATACTACTGTGTAACTGTGATTATACTACTGTGGAAGTTTGATTATACTACTGTGTAACTGTGATTATACTGCTGTGTAAGTGTGATTGTACCTACTGTGTAATGTGATTGTACTACTGTGTAACTGATTATACTACTTGTGAGTGTGATTATACTACTGTGGAAGTTTGATTATACTACTGTGTAACTGTGATTATACTATTGTGGAAGTTTGATTATACTACTGTGTAACTGTGATTATACTACTGTGGAAGTTTGATTATACTACTGTGTAACTGTGATTATACTGCTATGTAAGTGTGATTGTACCTACTGTGTAATGTGATTGTACTACTGTGTAACTGATTATACTACTTGTGAGTGTGATTATACTACTGTGGAAGTTTGATTATACTACTGTGTAACTGTGATTATACTGCTATGTAAGTGTGATTGTACCTACTGTGTAATGTGATTATACTGCTATGTAAGTGTGATTGTACCTACTGTGTAATGTGATTGTACTACTGTAACAGATACAGCTTCTGACCTGCTTGGTTTCAGCATGAACACGTGAACATGAAGCAGCATGGAAACTTTCGTTTTCCTCTGCTAAAAAACAACATGTGACCTTCAACCCATCCAGGCTGCTGTTGAGCAACATCTCACAGTTTCGTTTCCTAGGATTTTTAATGTGCAGAAGTCAAGATTTAAAATATCAATGATAGCATTTCCTGTCAACGCTTTCACAATAAAACTACCACTGAGAACAGTTTTTCCACTTTTGATATTGTGCTGTCATGTCGGGAAATTTACTGATCATATTGATGATCTGCAGAACATGAATGTTTTACATTTTGGACACTATAACCCTTCTAGTGTCAGGCTCCTGCTTATATGTGATCTTTTAACTTTTTACAGCCTGATCGCTGAGATCCTCTGGCAGGATCCTTCTGCTGGT
The DNA here is from genome assembly GCA_014773175.1 of Lucifuga dentata. Lineage (NCBI taxonomy): Eukaryota > Metazoa > Chordata > Actinopteri > Ophidiiformes > Bythitidae > Lucifuga > Lucifuga dentata. The sequence goes on from VXCM01008481.1 coordinate 10,200, forward strand.
TCCCAAATCTTGCCTTGTCACCAAAGGCGACAGACAGGCTTTTGGTATTCGTGCCTAAATTATGGAATTCCCTGCTGGACCACAGACTGGCTCACTCAGCATCTTCTTTTAAGACCTGTCTTAAAGGACCATACCAGTCATTTTGCATGTTTGAGCCTAATATGTTCAATTTTCATACACGTAATGTTACTGACAATCATTTCCCAAAGCATACTACTGGAACGGTGAATTAAAAATGTTTTTCCTACCTTCCAGACCTCCATTGGTTTCAGTTCATTCTGCTATTAAAATCAACTTGTTGATACTGTAAACGTTCTTGGGATAGGTAATCCATCATCACCAACAAGACGTGTATTCAGGTTTTTTTAGAAGTTATGTAATTTTAGTGTTTAAGCTCAATAAAAAGCGTGGAGTGAATGTATGCCTCCACCGGGGAATATAGTCCCAAAAGAAGACCTGCGTTTATGGAAAAATTTAAAGGACCGTGACTTCATAAGGCTGTGTAACTATTAGCAGGAGAAACATGGATTTTTAAGGTGGGTGTATCACTTGAATATTTGATTTTGAAAGATTAAGAGATTTTAGATATCAGGAAAGCTGAAATACGGTTTTATGCTTTGGCAAATGATTTTCAGTAATGTAACATGTATGAAAATTGAATATGTTAGACTCAAACATGCAAAATGGGTGGTATGGTCTTTAAAGACTTATTTTTATCATATGACCTTCGTCTAACTGTGGTAACTGTTATTATTATGTGTTTATTTTATATTATTATTATTAGTAGTAGTAGTAGTAGTATTACAATTTATTTTTTTAAATTTTATTTATATTCTCTCCTAACAAATTTTTAAAAATTTGTTTTATGGTGTGGTTTAAATTGTTTTAAACTGTCATTTCATTAAACTCAGATATATTGTTAAGGACCTTGTAACTCTGTTATGAAAGGTGCTATATAAATATATTATTATTATTATTATTATTATTATTGTTATCCTTTGGTTGTAATGAGCATGGGGCTCTCTGTAAGCTGCCATTTGTCTTCTGACATGACACCCAGCATGTCTGCTGATTGTGTGTGGCGGTTTTATTTTGAAGGTCATCGTGTTTCCTGTAGCACCGTGAGTCTTGGCGGAAGCTTGACGCGGCTGTTCATATCAGGCGGAACACGGCGCGGCGCTTCACATTCAGTCTCACCGTCTGTCCGCCACTGGGCTCCGTGAAGAACCGGAACATTTGCCACCATGAAGAGAACCCTGCTGCTTCTGTGCCTCACCTGCTGCGCCTTCTTAGGTGAGACCTCACCTCTGTCTGAACCGGAAGCAGCTTCAAGGCTTTCAATAGTTTGATGATGGACTTTATTTTTTATTATACAGTCACTTTTATAACAGCAGCATACGCTCTACTGGTGAGAATTATTCAAAGCAGGATAGGTTAAATAGTTAAATTAATTACAATTAAACGAATTTAAATGAAATGAATTTATGCAGCATTTTGTGGCGATTCTTATGTTGGCATCGGCTGATATTTGGAATTTTGCTGCAATAACTTCTATTCTGATCAAAAAAAAAAAAAATTGATGTAAGAAAGTAGAAGGAAAATGCTGATTTCACTCTTTATTTTAAGATGAAATAAGGCTGAAACCAGGGTTTTGTTGGTGTAAGTGAGGTCAGATCAGCAGCCTGACTTCCTGCTTGTTTAGCGAACAGAAATTTCCGCATCTTTGATTTCCAGTCTGAGTCACATACTGCTGCCTGTACCCTGCACAAACAGCACGCCATGCTTTCATTTTCAACTCATTTCCACGTTTATCTGAAGGTAAAGCCACTAACAAATAAGTTCCAAATGTTTTATTTTGACGTAACACATTAAAGGCCCATGCCATCCATTTGGCATGTTTGAGCCTACATTACTGACAATCATTTCCCAAAGGACAAAGCCCTGTTTCAGCTTTCCTGATATTTTGCAAAAATGTCTTAATCTTTCACAATCAAATATTCAAATTTTCAAATGTTATTATATTTTCAAATGTTTCAAATATTCAAATACCCACCTTAAAAATCCATGTTTCTCCTGCTAATAGTTACGCAGCCTTATGAAGTCACGGTCCTTTAAATTTTTCCATAAATTTTTTTTCTTTAAATTTTTCCATAAACGCAGGTCTTCTTTTGGGACTATATTCCCCGGTGGAGGCATACATTCACTCCACGCTTTTTATTGAGCTTAAACACTAAAATTACATAACTTCTAAAAAAACCTGAATACACGTCTTGTTGGTGATGATGGATTACCTATCCCAAGAACGTTTCAAGTATCAACAAGTTGATTTTAATACTGGAATGAACTGAAACCAATGGAGGTCTGGAAGGTAGGAAAAACAATTTTAATTCACTGTTCCAGTAGTATGCTTTGGGAAATGATTGTCAGTCATGTTATGTGTATGAAAATTTAATATGTTCCGCTCAAACATGCAAAATGGGTGATATGGTCCTTTAATTTTTTACAAAAATCCCACATAATATTTAAAGGACCAAACTGGTGATTTTGCATGCTTGAGTTAAATAACTACAACCAGCATACACGTCACATTAGTGTCAATCATATTAAATGTGCATTGTGACGTGGAATGGTCCTTTAAAGGTCTCTCAGCCTCAGACTTAATAAAAATAGATTTTGTTGGTATTTGAAACAAAACTTACTCAACTAAAACTTGAACTAAAAATGATTTCGTTTGCAACATTCAACTCATCGTTCTCTGCTTCTGAATGTTCAGGCCTGGCAAAACCTTGAGCAAATTAAAATTTAATACGAATGAAAAAAAAAAAAAAAAGGTTTTCGTGGCGTGAGAGAATCTATGATTGTTAGGCAGGAATTATGACAGCAAAGACAACAAACTGGTCTGCAGCAGAAAGTATGAGGACAACACAGCAGAGGGAAGATAAGAAGGAGGTAAAGGTCCGTGTCCCAATATAGCTTATCAAGTTTATCAGAACCTGCCTCAGATGGATCACATGACATGTTTTGCACAAATCACCATCAGCCATACAGCACCTCTAAAAGTTACGACACTTCCTATATCTGTTAAAGTAAAAATGAATGCTTTTATGGGACAATAAATGTTGTTTGTTCAAGTCAGCTTATTTTGTTTTACGCAAATGGCCGTTTGGAGGTCAGAGGTTTTATGTTTTATTTATTACTGCTTAAAGGCACAATCCAGCTGCCATCTGCGCACAAACGCCTCATAAACAAACTCATAAACATGCTGCAGACTTTGATGGATGCTGCTGCTTGGTTTAATGTCAAGCCTGACCCATGAAATAATTATCGGAATATTCTGTTTTTTTTTTTTTTTTTTTTTTTTTTTTTTTTTTTTTTTTTTTTTTTTTTTTTTTTTTTTTTTTTTTTTTTTTT
>VXCM01008482.1:15324-35422 GCA_014773175.1 Lucifuga dentata
CCTGAATACACGTCTTGTTGGTGATGATGGATTACCTATCCCAAGAACGTTTCCAGTATCAACAAGTTGATTTTAATAGCAGAATGAACTGAAACCATTGGAGGTCTGGAAGGTAGGAAAAACATTTTTAATTCACCGTTCCAGTAGTATCCTTTGGGAGATGATTGTCAGTCATGTTACATGTATGAAAATAGAATATATTAGGCTCAAACATGCTAAATGGCCAGTATGGTCCTTCAAGTTTCCCAAAAATGTACTAAAACAGTGCGTTAAATGGATTAAAATATAATATTGTAATAGAAAGAATGAGAGAGAAAAAGAGAGAGAGAGAGAGAGAGAGAGAGAGAGAGAGAGAGGTAGCTTCCGACCAACACGCCCTCTCATGTCTATGCCTCCACGCTTTACCGGATACACCAACCGCAACAGATGGGACACCCCAACACACACACACACACACACAGAGTCCCAACACATGTTGCCTCTTTTCGTCAGGATGGCTTTAGACCCTCGTTGTTGCCACAGCCAATTAGTCTGTCTGACTGCATCCTGGGCTAATCAGCTCTGCACACACACACACACACACACACACACACACACACACACACACAGAAAGCCACTCTTACATAAGTCCTATTGTTCCTAATCATGCACATGTTAGATAATTTGTGTGATTTGTGAACCAGCAGCATGTGACCAACATGAGCCAGTCTGAATCCAAAACTATAAGCTGTTGTCCACGTGTGCGTGTGCGAGTCAGTGTGTGTATGAGTGTGTGTGTGCATGTTTGCATACGTGGATCCTCCCACTGAAAAACTGAATCACAGCCAAAACAAAGTGTGACACTTTTGACAACCAGTAAATTTGTCATCTCACACGTCGTTAAACTTCATGCAAAAAAAAAAAAAAAAAAAAAAAAAAAAAAAAAGCGGAGGAAGTGGAATTATTCTAAAACTGAAACACACATGCGATGGTCAATCTATAAAAAAAACTAAAGAGGGTATAAATAGCTTGTGAAGCTGCATGTGCTTAACAAGTGTGGCATTTTTAAGGTTGCAGAAAGTGAGTTGTGGACAAATGCACAACAGACACAAATTTACCACTTCAAAAGTTTATTCTGCAAAAACATTCAAATCGACACAAGCAAAGTCAGGAAATAAAGCCTCGTGTTTCTGTAAGAATGGTTTTCTGAAGCAAAATGTGGAGTTCCAGTTCCACTCAAGAATAAACTGTTGATCGAGTTTGTGAGAGAAGAAAACACACTTTTAAAAACAACGTGTTCACTATTTCAGCGTCTGACTAACAAACCTGCATTAATGTTCATTGGAATAAAATAACTCAGCGTGTAAGGTAAATCTGAGCACAGTGACGTAGACATACATGGAAAGCAGCCTGCAGAGAATACCTATAGAACCTGTAGAATACCTGCTTACCTTTATTTTTCTTCTCTTCTCTAGCGATGGTCAAGTAAGGCTTTCCCATGTATGGAACCTTTTAGAAACACCGGGCCAGATTCATAAAAATCATGCTAAGCACACTGTAAGCCTTGATATGTTCATTTAACTTTAAAAAAAAAAAAAAAGCAGGGTAAATCGTTGCCCTAAAAAAGTTAAGTTATGCATTGTTGAACATACAAAAAAAGTATACGTTCAATGAACTTAGGATTCTCAGTAGAAAAGCCCCAAATTTTTAGGTACAATGAATTAATATTGCATGGTTAGAATAACTTTATCTGTTAACTTTATCTTTTTTCAGTAAGTGGAGAATAACTGCTTTTTTTTTTTTTAATCAGAATTGTTTTATGTAATCAGTTGCAACTATTTTGATAGTTATGGTAATACTTAAAAAAAAAATACCAGTAAGTGTTGACAGTTGCATAAAGATACATAAATTTACTTGTCCAATCACATAGGGGCTCATTTAATCTTAAAATGATCAAAGACCCTCATCCCTAACAGTTACACCACTCAATGGGTCACTCAATAACCCATCCATCTATTTTCTATATCCATTTGTCCTGTTAAGAGTCACGGGGGGCTGGAGCCTATCCCAGCATCACTGGGTGAGAGGCGGGGTTCACCTGGACAGGTGACCAGTCTATCACAGGACTCACACATAGAGACAGACAAACTCATTCACACCTACTCTCAGTTTAGAGTTTCCATTTCACCTGACCTGCATGTCTTTGGAGGTGGGAGGAAGTCGGAGCACCTGGAGGGAACCCATGCAGACACAGGGAGAACATACAAACTCCACATAGAAAGAACCCAGTTGGACTCAAACCCAGGGCCTTCTTGCTGTGAGGCGACAGAGCTAACCACTGAGCCACCATGCCGATCACCAAGATTCTATTTTAAGCAATAAGTTTGTGCTTTGCTAACAGCAACGAGCAAAACTAAACTTACTTAAGTTGATTCAACTCAAAAACTCTAACTGAATAAAAAAAAGATCCAAAAAGTACATCTAACTCAAAATCATTAGAGAATATATGGAATATGTTCATTTTTGGGTACAAGTAACTAATTTCTTTGAGCTGAAACAAAATCTGGGATTACAGTGCATGTAGTGTTACACTGAATACACGCTGTGACAACTAAAGCTCATTCATAAAGCTTCTGTACATTAATCAGAGCACCATGTCACATTAAGGTAGTATTGTTGTCAGGTGAGTCTCAGGTAAAAACCAATGAAGATCAGCATGTTAATGAGCTGCTTCATATTTAGGAGTCACAATTTCTATCTATCTATCTATTTATCTATCTATCTATCTATCTATCTATCTATCTATCTAAATCTCCCTCTCACCCCCATGGGGTGGTTTTGTTTTGTGTCTTCCTCAAGCTGGGTTCCTCTACCAGAGGCCTGGGAGTTTGAGGGTTCTGCAGTATCTTAGCTGTTCCTAGGACTGCACTCTTCTGGACAGAGACCTATATAATAAATAAATAAATAAATAAATAAGTCAGGCATCAGACACATTGATGTAGCGCTTATGTCAAACAGGCATGTTGGGGTTTACAGTAATAACATGACCACAGTCCAGCTTCTCCTCTGTGATTGCTTGATGTAAATACGTATCCTGATGGGAAAATCTTGAAGATAAACGCTCGCAAAACATATCAAATGTTTCTCTCCACATTCAAAAGTTGCTAACCTACTAATCATATATATATTTGTTTCATTTTCATCCAATGAAGCATTTTGTTTATGTCCATCTGTATTTGTTAAGAGACAGCAAATGAAGTTCATTTTATGTTTCATTGTTTTATTGTTCTGTATGTGATGATTTCAGAGAAGTGGTGTTTTTTTTTTATAAAACGTATTCAATTAAAGCAGATTTCTCTTGGCTGAATGATTATCAAAGACTGGATTTGTGTTTTAGGAAGGGAAGCTTCTTTGTGTAGATTAGCTACAACAAAGAAGACAAAGTTAAGTTGTAAAGTTTATGTAATAGTCTAACTTTCTTGTTGCAATCTTGGATGTTCTCACTATATACTTTAGATATCTTCTTTTGTTTCACCACTGCCATGATGTATTTGGTGTCTTATAAGTCCATGTCGGCACTTTGTGTGCATGACACAATTAAAAATCAAAATTCAATCTACATCTGAGGTAATTCAGATCAAAGCTGCGTAAAGACAGCCACATAAATAAATAAATAAATAAATAAATATGCTGTATAAAAAAAGCGGATATAAGCAAAAGATCAGCATTGAGCATCAAGACCTGAAACATAGATGCAGCCTTAGATTTCATGAACTCATTCTATCTTCTCAGCCTCCTCTTGAATCATGGCCTCATGGGAAACGTATAAAAGCAGAGGAACTTCCTTCCGTCCATGTTAGAAAGTCGATTGGTAAATGGCTCTCTGCCCACGTTATTAAAACGCCACACTGGGCTGTTTTTAATCAGGTTTAGCAGCCACAGCCAGTAAAGTGGCTGGCTCATAGTGAAAGGACTCAGTCAGCATGCAGACCACACACACACACACACACACACACATACTGAGTGATCTGACTTCCTCTGTGCAGGCCACTGTCTCTATTGGCTTCCGCTGTGTCTGAGAAACCAGCGAAAACGTTCACTTTCACACACTTTCACTTCATCTTCCTGCAGGCGCTCATGTGCCAAAGGGGAGGGGGGGGGGNGGGGGGGGGGGTGGAGGGGATAAAGAGATGGTTAACTAAAGTCAGCACACTTTGGCTTTTCTGAACTTTATCCAAGTAAAAGTATTTCCCACATCATCCTACACGGAATCTTCTCACTCTGCTGCTGTGATAAATTGACATAAAAAAAATAATAAAAGCATGTCTGGAAAAAAAAAAAACTGCATGAAAACATCCAAACAGTTTTCTAAGACATGATTGTTGCGATAAANCTGGAAAAAAAAAAAACTGCATGAAAACATCCAAACAGTTTTCTAAGACATGATTGTTGCGATAAAAACAAACAACTCTGTACACCATCAGTAACCAGGGCCATTTTTTGGCATAGGCAGCCCAGGCGGTTTCCTAGGGCACCTACAGGTAGAGGAGCGCCAAAGAGAAAGATTTTTTTTTTTTTTTTTTTNTTAATTTATTTTATACTTCTGCCACCTACACTTGGTCCGCTGGTAAAAGTGGTATTTATTAATTTCGCTAATGCTGTAAGTCAGTGGTGCAACACACACACACGCACACACACACACACACACACACACACACAGCTGACACAGTTTGGAGCTCATATTGTCCTGAGAAGAGGCGTCCTGCTGACCAGCCTGACTCACAGCAGCTCTACTATATATACTCACTACATACTCAGTTATACTCGCGTGCGCGGCTGTCACCCGCCGCACGCGCTTCCACAGAACACCGAGACATTTATACTTGGTGCATAATTGTCTATTTCAATGACTTTGAATCATGTTCAGTGTCTGAACATGTCCACATGTTCCAGAGAATCTGAATTCCAGAGAATTCAGATTCAGATTCAGATTCAAGTGCCTCCTTGTGACAAAAATACACAATAAGGTAGAGCCCTAATGAAGCGTTGTTGACTACACATTTAACACTGAGTGCAGTGTGTTATAAGTTAAGACTAAAACTGTCTTTTTTTTCTCCTATGTATTTTGGAGAATGAGAGTGAAGGGGCACCAATGGATGTCTGGCCTAGGGCGCCAAAGTGGTCAGAAATGGCCCTGTCAGTAACGTTTATCATAAAGCGTTTATACTGATTTGAGCATTTATTAGCTGCATCCCAATTAAGGATTAATTCATTCTTCTGAGGATGCAGCCCATCTAGGTGCATCAGAGGACTTAAAGGACCATACTGGCAATTTTGCACACTTAATCCCACTATCCACATATATGATACATTTGGGAAACAATTTCCCAGACATAAAACCGTAATTTAGTTTTCCTGTTATTTTGACAAATCCCCAAAACTTTCAAAATCAAATTTTAAGGTGATACACACACACACACACACCTTAAGATGTAATGTTTTACCTGCTAACACTGAATCTAAATATAGAAGAGATGATCATTTTTAATTTCTTGGTAAATGCCGTCTTCTCCTGGGACTAGATTCTCTGGCGGAGACATACTTTTTCTTCCCTGCAGCTCCATTTTGGACTACTTAAATACTTTGACAAAATTTAACAGATGTATTGTTCACTGTGATGGATTATTTATCTAAGTGCGTTTCAAGTCTCTACAAGTTGATTTTTACACTGGGGGAAAAGGATTCTAAAATTTATTGCTAAAGTTGTATATTTTGGGAGAAGGTTGTTAGTAAATGTATGCAGGTTGTGTTTTTTGGGGTCAAAGATGCAAAATCAGCAGTATTATCCTTTAAAAGCTCAGCTGAGTCTATTTCAGTTCCCCTAAAGTAAAGTAAAATAATAAAAGTAAAAAATAAGTAAAATATTTCCAGTGTTTATTGACGTCATTCATTTACTTACTGACAGGTCACTTACTGACTTACTGACACTTACTGAATGATCCATGTGGCCTTTTGAATAATATGGCATGTTGCCGTGGCGACAAGATGTCACATTCAGCACAAACTGACAGTGCAGAGCATATACATTCACTGCAAACATACTGTACATTCAGCAGGCGTGGATGGTAAACAACTGGAAAACAATTTGAAGCAACAGATTAGTTTGCTCAGCCACAAAGTCTTTATCATAATGAGATCCACATGATGACGCTCTGATTGTCAGACACGTCACTCCCAGTCCTTCTGTTGTCAATAAAATGTATTTTTTATTCCTGGCCACAAAACGAGGGAAAGTTTCTGAATTCCCGAATGCGAAAAGCAAATCTGGTTCGATTACAAGTCAGCTTGTTTTAAGAATTTTCTACAATTGTCATTTTTTAAAATTCTCGTGCATTGATGCTTTTTCCAGTTGTTTTAAGAAAATAAGACTTTACGACTCAAGAGATCATTTATATTTTATATGAGGATTAGTTGCAGTGCTGCAGAGCTGAGGGACAGTAGAGCAAAGAAATATTATGAGGACATCCCTATGCTGTTATTGTTAATTTTTTCACGTGTATATTTTCTCATTAGACCTATTCAACATTCTTGCATCTATGCTGGCAAAAAGTGAAAAAGGTGCTCAGTGATTTTTTTTTTTTTTTTTTTTTTGCAAAATGTTAAAAACGTTGAGCAAAAGCTGAAAGTGTAGATTGCAGCCGTGCGGTCGCAGGTTGACTAACGACGTGTTGAAAGTGAGTGAAGACACAGAAGAGACGTGAAAAATGACAAAAGTTTGGTTAAATATTGACACACATGCGTGCGCACACACACACACACGTTGGGCTCTTGGGCTCTTCTCCAGTTCCTGCTTGGGACCCTTGATTTCCTGTCTTGCAGGAAGTGGGTCAGTCGTCTCCTTTTGCGTGAGAAGAAAAAAGGAACTACTTTCCGTGACGTTATTCTCACACAGACAAACTGAAATAACACAGTCGTATTTTTGCCTCTTTCTCGCTCTCTCACATTCCTCATCCTTCATTAACCGCAGAAAAGCAGAAGAGTGTTTTGGAGAAGGTGTTTGTGACTCAGTGTCTGTTTAGTTAGCGCTGTCTAGCATCTCTGTTATGATTACTCACTCACGTTATTAACGTTTCTGCTGTTTCTATGGAAAAAACATCAAACGCAGCAGAACAAAGACAAACACATTGGCTTATCTAATAAAATGTTTATGACTGATCAGATATTATTAGCTGATATGAAACTATTAAACACCCAAAGACTGACAAATTTGTATTATAAACTAATTCAGCTTCATTTGGGCAGTGCAGCAGCTAATGCTTTGCTAATTTTGCTAACTGAGCTAAATGCTAAATTTATGCTAATCTCCGGGTTATGAGTCATGGATGCATCTGATCATCTGCTAATTGCTAATAAATCTTAATGCTAACATTTTGCTTATCCTTGGGTTATGAGTCATAGGTGCAAAGGATGTTCTGCTAATTGCTAATCAAGCTAAATGCTACCTCATGCTAATCCTTGGGTTATGAGTCATAGGTGCAAATGATATTCTGCTAATTGGTAATCAGGCTAAATGCTAAACTCATGCTAATCCCTGGGTTGTGAGTCATTGGGTAGCGAACACCTTACAGTTGCTAGTAGAGCTAAATGCTAAATGCATGCTAATCCTCAGTGAGGATTGTTATGAACAACTGTGAGATGCTTCAGAGACACAAGGTAATCCATTAATTAAGAAACTCCTCGACAGATGACCTGTACGTCTTAATCAGTGTGTGTGGGTGTGTGTGGAAGTGTGTGTGTATATGTGTAGCTCTGAGTAAATTAGAAAATAATCTGCAGATTACTTGAATCTTTTCAGTGCTAATCAGGATTCTATTGTGATCAGATGTGGCTATGATTGTATTTGCACAGCATTTTTAACAAAGAGGATGTTACATGCATTTTGAAAAGACTGGGACTACAAAAAAAAGCATAAATATTTCTTTTTGTATTTTTTCTCCATGGAAAAAACATACATTGTCCAATAACCTGTCCACTCAAATTATTTTTCTCTAAAACAAGTTGAAAAAAAAAAAACATTATGTAAACTGTGGTTTCACCTGGTTGTGAAATGTTGTGCAGGTGAGAGTTAATATCCTCAAACACAATACAGCGCTGACTGATAAGTTCTGATCCAGAAAAATTACACATCTCTTTTGCACTTGATTGCCATGAGATCCATTTTTTGGATCAAGTCCCTCACAATCTCTGTAACAATGAACAAAGCCTGGAAAATGTCTTCCTGCCTTTTTGATCGCTCATCTGTTGTTTACAGACTTTGCAGAAATGTCTATTTATACAAGGAAAATTCTGCTGCTCTATTTTTAATAAGACATCAACTCCTAATATGACAAAAACATAAATCTGCACAAATAGGGGAGTTTCAGTTTTAAAGGTCCATACTGGTGATTTTATATGTTTAATTTCATATTTTTTATTTTACTGTTATTTTTCCAAATCCCTTTATCTTTCAGAATCAAATGTTCAGGTGACCCACCTTACTATTCGACGTTTTGCCTGCTAAGACTTTTGCACAATCGTAGAAGGCAATGCTCATTTTAATTTCTTTGTAAAAGCCATCTTCTCCTGGGACTATATTACTTGGTGGAGGCATACATTGTCTTCTGTGCAGCTCCATATTGTATAAATAAAGTTACTTTGACAAAAAATAGACATCGTGTTTTCTGACTTATCTCAAATGCATTTAAAGTCTCATCAAGTTGATTTTAATAATGCACTGGAATGAAATTAAACCAGTGGAAATCTGGAAGATAAGGGGGGAAAAATTCTAAAATTTAGTGTTCCAGTAGTATATTTTGGGAAATGTTTGTCAGTAATGTAACGTGTATGTGTGTTATATATATATTGGGCTAAAACATGCAAAATCGCCAGTATTGTCCTTTAACCTTAATTTCTAAAGATTCACTGTTTATATTAAAATTAAAAAAAAGTTTTCATTTAATACTTTATTGCTACCTTTAAGGTCAGGTGATGTTTTGTTGTGGCTCAATTTTTATACTAGTTTTAAAAAATAATCTAAGACATTTTCCCTTCATCAGATTGAGAGATGTTTTTCAGCAGATGACAGAATATTTTGCTTGTTTCTTGTCAATTATTATTATTATTTTTGTTTTTTTGTAGAATTTAAGTCTTGCTCTTCCTGACTGTGTCTGGGCTCTGCTCTCAGCTGACTGATCCTGTCAGTCAGTCTGAACAAACTACCTTTAGCCTTCATTTAGCTTTTAGCATGGGATTAACGCTAACAACAGGCTAACAACAGGCTAACAGCGAGCCATGTGAGAGCGATTTAACTCCGTATACATGTTTGTTACGTCTGCCTTATAATCTGTGTACGAGAAGACACAAAGACCACACCACGCTGCATGCCAATCACTGGCTGCTTTCTCCTTTTTTGGCCTCGGCAGGCCTGCTTGGCTGTTGTGGTTGCCAGATCTGAGGGGGAAAATCCCCCTTAAGCACAACCAGGCCATTGATGGAAAAATGGCTACCAGACCAGGGAAGAAGAGGAGGAAGCGACACGGCGCTCTTTGATGGCGAGTCGGTCGCAGTCTCTGCGGGTGGCATGTATATATATGTCTGTCTGAGTGTGTGTGTGAGTGCCTCTATAGTGTGTGTATTGTGTGATTGCACTGTATATGTGTGTCAGCACGCCTTGTTGTCTGTCATTCCGCCCGTGAGCGACCGCTGTTTACATACACCAGCCCAAGCGGGGGGGTNCCTTGTTGTCTGTCATTCCGCCCGTGAGCGACCGCTGTTTACATACACCAGCCCAAGCGGGGGGGTGGCACAGTGTGTGTGTATGAGTGTGTGCTCTGTGTGTGTTACGGGTGTTAGGAGTCAGTGGGTTTTGGTGGTTAACCCCTAAATGTTTTTATTTTTTGGATATCATGGAGGGGGGATTTATGCATCAGCGCTGGTGTCTGGGCAAGTTCTGTGTTTTATGGGCCAGGAACAAGGGGGGGGGGGGGNCAAACCATCTCCCAGAAACACCCTCGCACACCACCACCGGAGGGAGAAGAGGAGGCTGCTGGACCACAGACCACCCAGAGAGATGGAGACAGGCAGGCAGACAGACAGAGAGGACATGTAGGAGAGACAGACAGAGAGACAGGATCACTGAATGAGCCAAATCAGAGAGTTTCTTTAAGTTACAGTAGCTCATTATCTCTCTTTTTTCATTTTGTTTTCTTTATATTCATGCAGATCCCCGTTAGCTGTTCTGCTCAGAAGAAAGTAAAACAGTTTCTGTTTTTACAGACGAGATAAAATGAGACGTGACAGAATGAAAACAACACGGACAGAAACGAACAAAAGGAAGAGAGGACAAACACAGGCAGAAGGACAGGGAAATTAAGATGTAAGAAAAATAAGAGAGAGAGCAAGACAGAATATTTCAGAGAGACAGACAGTTTTTCAGGCAGACAGGCTGTCAGGTTGGATAGAGGGATCGGTGCTGTGACTTTGTGTTTCAGACAGACAGGTAGACAGACACAGACAGTTTCAGACAGACAGGTGGATAAGTAAACAGACAGCCGTCAGACAGGCTGTTTCAGACAGACAGGTAGAGTCAGATAGACAGGTAGAGTCAGACAGACAGGCTGTTTCAGACAGACAGCATGTCAGACAGACAGGTAGAGTCAGACAGACAGCATGTCAGACAGACAACATGTCAGACAGACAGGTAGAGTCAGACAGACAGGCTGTTTCAGACAGACAGCAGGTCAGGCAGACAGGTAGAGTCAGACAGACAGGCTGTTTCAGACAGACAGCGTGTCAGACAGACAGGCTGTTTCAGACAGACAGCGTGTCAGACAGACAGGCTGTTTCAGACAGACAGCGTGTCAGACAGACAGGTAGAGTCAGACAGACAGCAGGTCAGACAGACAGCATGTCAGACAGACAGGTTGTACTGAGGGATCTCTGCGTCTGTTTCCACGCGCCGCCGCTCCCAGGAGGAAGAAACCACGTTCTGTTGTCTTTCATTTCAAACATGTCCAGAGACAATAGAGCTCTGTCTGCTCCCCGAGTCTGTTTCCAGTCACACACACACACACACACACACACACACACTGATGTTTCTGGACAAAGCTTCNTCTGTTTCCAGTCACACACACACACACACACACACACACACACTGATGTTTCTGGACAAAGCTTCAGAGGACAGACAGGAAGGAGGAAGAGACCAGGGGACAGAACCGTCCTCTGTCCAGCCTGGAGCTCTGTGTTACACACACAGGTTAAAGACTCGTTTGGGGACTTGGACTTGTTTTCAGGGAGTCAAACAGAAATCTTCACTTTTTTTAAAAAGGGCACAAAAAAAAAAAAAAAAAAAAAAACGCTGCCATAGTTACATCTTTTATGATAATCCTGTGTTGGAAATATGTTGCACGCACACACACACACACACACATACACACACACAAATAGAAAAACACACACCTCCATCATCATTGATAGAAGTTATACGTCTAAATATCGGTGTGGAGTCATAAGTTTTCCATAAGGATGTGATAACACGCTCAAACCAGTGACTTACTGTTTGAAGATGAGTTTCCTGTTTTTGATAGAAAATAAAATAAATGAATGAAATATGTTACAGAGTTAATGATAAATTCAAAAAGTTGATGGGCAGAAGAAATGTTATAGATTTGATGAGTTTATCAGGAAAATCATGCATAGTTTTTTCATTTCTGAATTATGAAATATGTGTGTCCAGGTTGCTGGTTGATGCCTGAGTTTATGTCGTACATCTTTTTGTTGTAAAGGAAAATAAAATGAAAATAAAAATAAAATGAAAATGAAATCGCAGCAAAATTTGTTATTTTACTTTTAAGAAATGTGCAGAAGTTTTTTCAGCAGCATGAAAACACAAACAGATGGGCTGACCTGATCTCTGCTGATTTTTGCAGAATACTTAAATGTATTCAAAGTACACAGAATGTATGGATTTATGCATTTATTATTTAATTTATGGACATTTAGGCTTCTACAATGGCATCAAAATATGCAAGCTGGTGTAAATATGCGTATTTGTCCTTTAAATTTGGTGATGAAGAGTTGAGTTTTTGTACCGAAAGAGCGAGTGTGTGTTTCTGAATTCATGTTCATCTGTCCTGTGCGTGTCTGTATAATATACAGTATGTACTGTATACTTCTGAGTGTGTGTGTGTGTTTGTTTGTGTGTGTGTACATCCATATGTGTGTATCTATATAAGACTGATTTTGTGAGTGTGTTTGTGGATTTCTTTTCTCTGTGTGAATGTATGTCTCTATATGTCGGTGTGTGTCTGTGTGTGTGTGTGTGTATGTACGTGTGTGTGTGTGTGTGTGTGTGTGGGTAGATGACAGAGTTTTGTTCACCACATCAGTGTAGCAGTGTGTGTGTGTGGTTTCCTCCTCTTCACCGCTGCCTCCTTCACTCAGACTCTCTCTCTCTCTCTCTCTCTCTCTCTAACAACTTTAAAGCTCGTTTTACCAAATAGGTGCCATAATGCTACAGTATAATTTTCTGTTGTTCAATTTTCATATACTGCCAAAGTTGTTGTTGTTGTTGTTGTTGTTGTTGTGTGTGTGTGTGTGTGCGCGCGCGTGCATGCATGTGTATGTGTGCATGCAAAACTTTTTTTGGGTTGTGAATGAGAGTTTGTCAGAAAAAATAACCATGATCATCTCATGCACATGTATGATTGTGCGGTTTTCTTTAAGTGCACATGCCCTTGTAAATGTATATGTTTACACATTTATGTAAACAGTTGTGTGTTTTTCTGTGTGTATGTGTGTGTGTGTGTGTGTGTGTGTGCGTGTGTGTGTGAATTTCTCTGGATGCGGGTGTCAATGTTCCCACTTTCTGACAGTTTTCTGATGAGAAGGTCTCTGTTGTTTGTATCTTGTGGTTTGCCATGCACGTGCACACCACATGCACGCAATACACAAAGTATCAGTGCACCAATGAAGAAGAAAAAGAAGAAGAAGAAGAACCAAAAGGTCACAGTTCAGACGTACAGGTGCTTGATGAGGCAGGTCATGCTGTGGGCTTCATCTGTGGTCACATGACCCTCATCTTAAAGGACCATACTGATGATCATGCATGTGTGAGCCCAATACATACAGTACAATCCACACACACGTTAACCATTTCCCAAAATATACTACTTTAGTGGTAAATATTAGAATAGTTTTTCCTACCTTCCATACTGCCACTGGCTTCAGTTCATTCCAGTACTTTATTAAAATCAACCTGTAGAGGCTTGGAACACATTTGAGATAAATAATCCATCACAGCAAACAACACGTCTGTTTTTTTTTTGTTTGTTTGTTTGTTTGTTTTTTAAGTAACTTTATTTAATCGATCCAACACGGAGCTGCAGGAAAGACAATGTATTTCTCTGCCAGGAAATATAGTCCCAGGAGAAAACAGCTTTTACAGAGAAGTTGAAATGACCATGTCTTCTATAAGTGTTAGAAGGTGAAACATTAAATTTTAAGGTGTGTATTAATGTACAAATTATATTTTGTTATCAGAGTTTTTGTATCATTTTGGGAAAATTAATGTTCAGTATTTCAGGAGATTTTATGCTTTCACAAGCAGAACATGCTACTCTTCCATCACATAACTTCCTGTTTGCTGGAGAAGGTACACACGTTTTGCTGCTGGGCAAAGATCATTTCCATTATCCATTATCTTTTTGTAAATTGCATTAGTTAAACGGTGGTTTTAGGCTGTTAAAACGTATTTTATAGTGACAATATAGAGTTAGTACTGTGCTGTTACTTTAGACGGTGTTTTGTTTTACATAAACCTGTAAAATATAAGAAGAAGAGTTGTGTGGCATGTGGGCAGGCTGCCGAGCGTTAGCCGCGATACTGTGTTAGAGTGTCTTTATCTTTTCCACGGTAGGGCCGAATGGTTACCAGGACCACTTCTACTGTTCCACGCTGCTCTGGACTCATGAGAACAGTTACAGTTTCTGTTTCCATGAATCTAGTACACCGTCGTTCCTCATGGAAGGACGGGATCCTAAAATGCCTCCAAAAGTTCGTAGAATCGGTCTGTTTTCCTGACGGCTCCGCTTTGCTGTTATGGTCCTTCTGGATCCTGTACGTGTGTTTGAGCTTTTTTATTTTTTTCTCAGAAATGTTTGGAGGTCCATGAACCTCCTGTGCTGTCAGCAACTCGCTATCAGAGGCGGAGTCACAAAACTGACAAGAACCAATCAGTGAACTCCTACTTCATTACACTCGCATATCCAAATGGTCCTGCTGCACTGAGCACGGTTTTCTGAGTTGTAGCTGAGAACACCATGCTGTTTATAAGCGAAACCGTTTCCAGGTGGAAAGGTCTGAAGGAGTTTAGTCCTCCTTGATAAAAATTGTTTGTTAGTTTTAAATAAAATGTGATTGGTTGGTCAAGGAGGGCTGGTGAAGGTTACACACACACACATTCACCTATTCACTATATATTATCTGTCTGTTGCTAGATTAAATTGCATATATATAAAAAATGGTTATTCCAAACTTGGCATATACCACAACTATATAAACAGATTAAAAAAAAAAAAAAAAAAANAAAAAAAAAAAAAAAAAAGGAAAGGTCTGAAGGAGAGGCAGTTGTTCCTGAAGTGGTTTGCCTCTTTAAGTTCATTATTCAACTTTTAACTTTTAATGTCTGTTTAATGTCTGTTTTTACGTATATGCCTGTCATTCTTAATTGCCCTTTGGGAACAAATAAAGTTTATTGCATTGAATTGAATCAAATAGAATCAAATCAAAATAAACCAAAATGAAATGAAACACCATTAACACCATCCCTCTCCGTGTTCTGAACCGTTCGGCCCGACAGTAAAAAGAGCCTAATGTGAGCTGTGAGTGATAACGTTTTTTTTCTTTTTCCTGATAATGTTTGTAATATGAAACAGGCATAAAGCATGATGACAGAAAGAGAAGACATGCTGTGTTTTTCCTTGTTACAGAGAAGTTCGAGGAAAAAAAAAATTAAATTTCTATCAACAAAAACACAACACAGAATCAGACCCACTACATGTGTATCGCCTGAACATTTGATTTTGAAAGACTGGATGATTAGAAAAAATAACATGAAAACTAAAATACAGTTTTATGTTCTGGAAATTGGTTGTCAGTAATGTAACATGTATGTGAGTTGTATTTATTGAGCTCAAACATGCACAACCGCCGGTATGGTCCTTTAAATGTTGTGGGGGTCTGTTGAGAGTCTCCCAAGCAANATGCACAACCGCCGGTATGGTCCTTTAAATGTTGTGGGGGTCTGTTGAGAGTCTCCCAAGCAATGAGGAAGAGGACTGAAGGAAGGAGTCTAGCTTTACAAACCTCTCAGAATTTCTTGAGAATGGCAGAATTCAGACATTTGACATTTTTAATAAACGTTTTATATTTTCATGCCATCAAGACAAATCATGGAAAACGTTCCGTCTCCATCCTCTTCTCCAAACTTTCCTCTCACTCTTCCCTGTCTGAGACAAAAAGCAGAAGTGCTTTTTTAGGGAATGAGGAAGGACGGAGGGAGGAAGAGAGGTGGAAAGTCCCGTCATGGATTCAGGTCAGTCACTTCCACATGTCCGTCTGTGTGTGACTCAGACAGCAAAATATACACAAAAAGAATGTATATCACAAAACAAGAAAGTCCCACATCTTCTTCTTCTTCTTCTCATCTCTTCTTATTTTCTCCTTGTCTAAGCAAAAAAGAATAGTCTAGGATTTCTACAACTTGTTTCCAGAATTTTCTGCTGCAGCAGGGCAGAGTGGAAGTGGATCCGTGTGTTTTTGCACATTAAAGGAGCATACTGGTGATTTCACTATTTGAACCCAATTTACACATCCTACATGTTATGTTGCTGACAATCATTTCCCAAACTACTGGAGCAGTAAATTTTAAAATTGTTTTTCCTACCTTCCAGGCTGCCATTAGTTTCAGTTTATTCCAGTACGCTATTAAAATCAACTTGTAGAGACTTGAACCCTGCTTGAGATAAATAATCCATCAGCGAACATGATGTCTATTACTTCTTTTTTTCTCTCAAAGTAACTTTATTTAATTGGTCCAGTGCATAGCGGCACGAATGACAATGTATGTCTCCGCCAGAGAAAATAGTCCCAGGAGAAGACGGCTTTTAACGAGAAATTAAAAACAAGCATCTCTTCTAGACATACTTGTTAGCAGACAAAACTTTTAACTTTAAGCTGGACATATTACCTGAATATCTGATTTTAAAAGATTAGGGGATTTGACAAAATAATAGAAAAACTAAAATACAGATTTATATTTTGGAAATTATCAGTAAAGTAAAGCATATGCAGGTAGCATTTAATTTTATTGGGCGTAAACATGCAAAGTTGCCACTATGGTCCTTTAAAGCATCACTAAGATTTCAAGTTTGAATCAGAGCATGTATCTTTAAAAATGGACAAATCAGTTATCTAAATTAATCATTAAGAGCTGAATTTTTTTGTATTTAATGTTGTTTTTTCTCCTCTTTCTTCAGCAGTGAAACATCGATCCCAGCTGAAACGTGGTTTAATAATCAGATTTACAGGATGTGTATCTTTGCGTGGATGTGCTGGTCGTAGTGTGTGGAAATCTGCATGAGCTGTAGCGGGTGATGTTAACTGAAACAGGGACTTCCTCTTGATATGTGCCTGTAATCTGTGAGCGTGCGGCTGATGTTTGTCGTGTAGATTTGTAGCGTTAGCTTGGTGGAAGTGATGAGCTGTGGTTTGGAGTTTGTTGGGATTTCTTGTAAATTAGCTTCATTCTCCTGAAACAGACTCATATTAAAACCATCCAGCTGCACCCACACGTCATTGAGTGCGTGTGTGTCTGTGTGCGTGTGTGCAGTCATGCATTTGCACGGGAGTGTAAGTAAGTGCGTGTTTGCGTGGATTGTGTCTTCCATACTTGTGCAAAAACCTGTTTTCACGTGTCTGCAGACATGCATGTTGCTGTGTGAGTTTCTGTGTGTTGACAAAGTTGTGGGTGTGTTTCTGTGCGTGTGTGTGTGTGTGCGTGTGTGTAAGACATGTTAGTCTGTGGTTTGTCTGACTATGTGGGCTTCACTCTGCTGTAAGTGATTGTTGCACATGATCTCTCTTTCTCTCTCTCTCTCTCTCTCTCTCTCTCATTAAAAAAAGAGGTTGCATTGCTTTCATGTNTCTCTCTCTCTCTCTCTCTCTCTCTCTCTCTCTCTCATTAAAAAAAGAGGTTGCATTGCTTTCATGTGCTCTTTAATTTGGTTAAGTTTTTAACTTACCAACTCTAATCCCGCAAAACATTCTCTCTCCTGTTTTGTTCTCACTTGAAAAATGAACTAAAATTTCAACCGTGCACAGAAAAAAAAAAAAAAAATNAAAAAAAAAAAAAAAATCTTTAAATTCTGTAAAGCCATAATCGTTCAGGAAAACGGGCATAAATGCAGTTTAATTTTTGCTTTTTACTTTTTGAACTAAATTAGGCTTAATGACAGTAAATAAATAAATCAAACCATACTAATCAGAAAATCAAACTGTCCTAAACCTCTAAGGTAATAAATAATAATAATAATAATAATAATAATAATAATAATAATAATAATAATAATAATGAGTCTTTTTATTTTGAGATGAAATTGGAGCAAAGTGGGAGGAAGTTACCAAAAATTAATTTGTGAATATAGAATTCTACCATCAAGCTAAGAAATATACTTTACATACTGCCATATGTAAAGTATATTTCTTAGCTTGATGGCTTGCCTCTGGTAGAAACACTCAGACAAATAAATATTCTGATATGATAAACACCAAAATAGCCAATAATACAAAATTTAGGCTACATTCACAAGGCAAGGCAAATTTATTTCTATAGCACTATTCAAACACAATGCAAAGTGCTTTACGCAAACAAAATGATTAAAGCAACATTTAAAAACCAAGGGTAAAATAGGATAAAGTAAAAAAATGCAGTAAGGTACATTAAATAAAATCATCTGTGGCTGCAGTGTGAAAATAATGAATTGGCCTCAGGCAACAGTAAGGTGTTGATGTTTTCCAGATATCTGACTTTTTGGACATCTATTTACATCTTCTTTTTTAAACAGCTTATATCTTTTGAACAGAAACACCCAGGATGCAGAAATGTGGGAAATGAGACAGAAATTTTGAAGTTTCAAGTTTATTTCATTTTTATAGCACTTTAAAAGCAAACAGGTTTTNTGAGACAGAAATTTTGAAGTTTCAAGTTTATTTCATTTTTATAGCACTTTAAAAGCAAACAGGTTTTTGTACCAAAGTGCTTCACAAACACAGAAATATGTAGATCATACAAGCATAGAGACATGTTGCATAGATGAATAAGCCAAGATTAAAATAGAAACACCTTTACACACAATTTAAAACCCAGAGAATCAGATAAAAATAGAACAAAAAAACAAGTTAAATACAATTAAAAGCCAGAGAATAAAAGTGGGTTTTAAGGTTTTGTACAAGCTGCTGAAACATCTTTAAAGATCACAAAGACTGAATCATTTCTTCAGACAGAGAGGAAGGGTCAGAGCACATGTTGACGTGTATTCGCTGGGCGAACAAACGGACTGGAAACGTGGTCGTTTATAATCTGTTTGGCATCAGACCAAACCAGATTGTCTGACGTAACATGTCCTCCATGGTCATTCATGTGCAGATATTCATGTTGCATTTTGTTACGTATGAGTCATAGTGGAACAGCAAGGTGGTTAGTGGTTAGTACTGTTACCTCTCTGCAAGAAGGTCCTAGTTCACGTCTGACTGGGTGCTTTCTGCATGGAGTTTGCGTGTTCTAACGATGTCCATGTGGGGTTCCTCCAAAAACATGCAGGTTAGGTGAAACTCTAATGTGTGTCTGTGTGTGTGTGTCCTGTGATAGGCTGGCAGCCTGTTCAAGGTGTACCCCACATCTCACCCACCAATGAGCGCTGGGATAGGCTCCACCCCCCCATGACCCTGAATAGTATAAGTGGGTNTCACCCACCAATGAGCGCTGGGATAGGCTCCACCCCCCCATGACCCTGAATAGTATAAGTGGGTATGGAATTAATTATTAATATTAATATTTAGCTCACAGATATCGATACATGTCTGATTTATTTCCACAAATCCAAAATAGATCCGAGGATATTCGATATATTCGATATCTTTATTTTAAAAACCATTTACATCTTCACAACATGTATCTGATACGTACCACATGTGAGTATAAGATCCAAACCAGGTCACCTGTGGACATGTAAATGTTGCCTTAAAGGACCATACTACCCATTTTGCATGTTTGAGCATAATATATTCAGTTTTCATGTTATGTTACTGACAATCATTTCCCAAAGGATAAAACCATATTTCAGCTTTTCTGATATTTTGCAAAATNAGTCACGGTCCTTTAAATTTTTCCATAAACGCAGGTCTTCTTTTAGGACTCAGGACATTTACATGCTCTGATTATTTGTCAGAACTTTGATTAAAGCAATAATTCGAGTAAGAAATATGATAATCACATAATTTAGGCTGATTTCATCTAACCGTGGTGTTTCCATGATGTATGAAAAAAGTGATTTGTTGCTTTGATTCAAGTATAATCAAAGTTTTAACATGCAGGTAAACATACTGTAAAAGTGTGTGTGTGTGTGTGTGTGTGTGTGTGTGTGTGTGTGTGTGTCGGCTTGTCTTGGCTATCACTCAGTCTCTCAATTTCTGTTATTCTGTCTTTCGTTTGTAATGCTAACACACACCTATTTAGGGTGTGTGTGTGTGTGCGTGTGAGTGTGTTTGCTCATTCTGTTTCTACCTGGTTTGGAATGAATGTGGCTGGAAAGCAGGTTATTAGTGATAAATCCCTCTTGCTTTCGATTGTCTGTCTGAGCGTGACTCATCCTGCATCGTACCTGGCTAATCGCTGGAGCATTAACTGTGATTAGGCCTCATTGTTGCTCAGGTGGGGTAGCAGACGTTGGTTTTGATACGGAAAGGAGAGGCGGCGAGCCAAACAGCCGACTGCAGGGCTGAGGTCATGCAAAAATGTGAT
>VXCM01008483.1:0-17073 GCA_014773175.1 Lucifuga dentata
ATGGAGGCAGATGATTCGCTGTGGTGACCCCTGAAGGGAAAGCCGAAAGGAAAAGAAGAAGAACAAGCCAGCTCCTTGGATTAACATTAGTGATGCTGCTAAATGTGTAAATTCTAAATGCTGAAAGATTTAGAATGATTGAACATAGTGAAAAAAAGTTATGACATTTGTCACTGTTGGTGTCCCTGTTTTGTCCCTGTTTTGGGACAACTGTCTCCAAGGTGTCCAACAGAGTGACGGCACTTTTTTTTTTTTACACAGACAAACTTGGCTGTTGATAAACCAAAGCTGATTGGGCCACTGATCCATCAATCAAATTCTATCCAATCTTTTCTATCCAAGTCTAACTAGGAAGTGATGTTATTGAGAAGCTAACACTAGCCTCCAAGCTAACGTTAGCTTGGAGGCTATCTTGTGCTTTAGTTACATTTATCTCAGGATCGCATGGTCATAAAATGTCATGCTTGATTTCATTTTGCTTGGGAGAATCTAAGCTTTCCATAGATATTCGTATATCTCCATTTTATTGAGAAATGGTGATTACATAATGTCGCAAACACTACATAGCGACGAGTGCACTAGCAAACCGGTCTCCAGTCTGTCAGTGAAATATTACGCACACAATACGCACATGAAACGCATGCCTGCTGCCATGGCTATACAAAAGCTGATAGGACCAATGACCCATCAATTAAATCCTCTGCTAGTCTACTATCCAATAACAGAGAGTTATTTTAATATTTAGACCCTCCTCGGAAATTACATCATCGAGAAGTGACAGAGCTACGTATAGTTTAGCTAGGCTATCTTGTGCTTTAATTACATTTATCTCGGGATCGCGTGATCATAAAATGTCATGCTTGGGGTCATTTTGTTCAGGAGAATGAGCTTTCTGTAGATATTCATATATCTCTATTTTATTGAGAATTGGTGATTACATAATATCACAAACGCTACGCCGGAAGTGCTTGGCCCAGATCTGGGCCGCTCAGGCTTGATCTGGATAACATTTTGCAAAGAACTGAGTATAATTACATCTAGAATGTCAGTGAAATAAAACCATTTATTTGTAGCCTATGTAGAGGTGAGAACATTTTGGCTATTGATCAAATTGAACATGACATGAATGTGGATTTAGAGGCTGTCATGAATAACACAGTATGTAAACATATGACAAATGAATACCCTAAGGTCTACAGTAGGTATGATGTTCACACAGAACATCATACAATAATTGTTGACTAAGTTGGATGGATTCCTATTACAATATCTTAGTAACTAAGACTTCCTATACAACAATGATTTATACATTTATTTTATTTATTATTAGTATTATTATTATTATTATTATTATTATTATTATTATTATTATTATTATTATTATTATTATTATTATTTTAAGTGTCCTGTATCCTGTGTTATCAAAATTTAGATCACATCTAAATTTTCATGAATCCCAAGAGCTATCCCTTCTCACACGCGATATCTTCAGCCATCGTCCGCACGTGATCCATGAACAATGTAGTGTCCGACTTCACAACCAACTTTTAGCTCCTCCCCCTGCTGCTGCTGCCTGCTCTCATCTGTTTTCCAGGCGAGGCGCAGTTCATCTCAAACGAACCTGATCTGTGGTTTGGTCGTGATAAGTGTAATGGAGCCTGTTATCAGACTGAACACATGAACACAGATGTCTGATATATATAGTATGTCCTCCATTTCTGTTTACAGAGAGTGTCGTCATATTGATACTGACATCATCACATGCAGATAAAGCAGAACGTTACGTAGGAGTCGGGATGGGAAAGAAATTCTGATCTGTGTATCTAGACAGCAGTCACACTGGTGGATATCTGATGCGTATCCCATTTATTTCCACATATGCAAGAGGCCCAAAATGGACTGAGAATATTTGATTCCACGTGGCTTTTTACCATCTACATCTTCAGGAAGTGTGTCTGATACGTGTCACGTGAACAAAAGATCAGAATCAGGCGGTTGATCACTTACACCCCATGTAAGTCCAGCCTGAAGAGAGATTTACTACAGGAATGATATATGGTAAGAGGCATCAAAGGACAAAGGTCAGAAGACCTTTTTTTAAAATAAGGAACAGCACCTCTCTGGACAAAGTCACGCCCAGAGACTTCAGGTTCACGTAAGAAAATAAATAAATAAATAAATAAAACTGTTGCATCTTATACACATTTAAGTTAGAAAATGCTAAGAGTGATTTTCATTACATACAACGCTCTCATTTATTATCTGCAAAATATTTACTGAAGTTATTATGCTTTTTATACAAGTCTATCCTTTTGAATAATGTGATTGCTGAGTACTTTTATGAATATATATATAATCTCTTCTGAGTGTATTCTGTAATATACACAAAAAGGATGAGGAAATGAGATTTACTTTTAAAACATCCTGTTCAGCTCTGTGTCAACGAGCAGCTAACAGGCTAACAGGGCCTCTGCCTGTGTGTGTGTGTGTGTGTGTGTGTGTGTGTGTGTGTGTCAAAGAGATAAGAAGTGAACTAGACAGGGTTACAGGGTTTGAACACATTAATCATGACAGCATACAGCAGACACCAGAGTCTGTCTTTGGTAGCAGGTGTAATGTTGTGGGAAAATCCCAGTTTCTTCTAAGTGTTCTCCTCATCATTATGGTTGAAGAATGTTTATCTTTCAATATTGTTTAAAAATTGTCTTTGTTACATGAAGGTGATTTATATTTGTTTGAAACGTATTACTCAGTGGTTTTAAGTAATAACTTGTAAACAGCTCCCAATGCAGTATTTAACAGAGATTTGATGTCTCCCGTGTAAGACAGAAGACAGAAGACAGAAGACAGAAGACAGCCTGCGCTCACAGGCTCAGGTCATGTAAGAGCTGAGGCCTGTGATAAAAAAAGGGAAAAGAGGGATTCACACAGTCCTGCCTAGATTGAGATGTAAGCATGACGATGGAAGAAGTGTTATAATTATTCNCACACAGTCCTGCCTAGATTGAGATGTAAGCATGACGATGGAAGAAGTGTTATAATTATTCATGATATGTTACAAGAAGAGTATGGACTAATAACCAATCACAAACATTCAATCCAAAGAGCTACACCCAGAATAAGCCTCTGTAAGATCTTATAAATTGGACGTATTGCTCTTTTCTGGCAGAATTAGGCCCCCTTACAAAGGTCTAAATTACTTACACCTTTGTAAGGTGACTTTATAACTTTTTCACAAGCAGAGGAAGAATTCGGCTCACTCCACAGAGACTAAATTAAGACCTCTGACTACAGGGAAAACCCGATTACTTCATACTTAGAAACAAAACCATTCATGTAAGGGAATTTAGGGAGTCTGTTTAGTTCTCTTTTCATTTTTTTTTTTTTTTTTTTNTTTTTTTTTTTTTTTTTGTGTGTGTGTGTTTTGTATTTTCATTTTTGTTTTTTGTGTTTTGTATTCTCATTTAACTGATTTTAAAATTTTTTAAAATCAACATCTTGTAAGTTTTAATTTCTTCAAAAGAGGACAGCACACACCAAGAGAGGGGTTTTTCTAAACAGCCTTAAGGTAAGCCTAAGTCTAAACCTAAGTCAGCGAACAGATTTACAGAAATGGATCTGATAGCAGCCTGCCAATCAGGTAAAGAGGTGTACCTGAGTACTGGCTATGGTCAGGCTTAAGTAAGTGTGCCTAGTTTATGAGAATGGTCCCTGGTTCTTCACACTGGCAGTTTCTAACAACATCACTCTCTCATGAGGGTCTAGATTTATGGGTCAACAGTGTTGACATATATGATAAATGTGCTCTCAAGTGGTGTGGATGCTGACTTCCTGTGATGGTGTAACAGTCACAGTTGTGCTGTACCATAATTGGACGCTAATGGCGCTCTCGACACCCAAGCATGGAGTTGCCACTGGTGTGGTCTCTCTCTCTCTCTCTTCCTGTGCGACCGTTGGTCGAGTAAGCGTTGGTGCTCTGGACATTGGTGTTGTTTTCCATGTATGGCACCTTTTATTGATTGAGACTAACCAAGTCGCCACTATTCATTCTGTACGTAAATAAATGCACCGGCATAGATCCCCAACTTCTGACTCTGTCGTGTTTCCCGGAGGCTGGGGCGAAATCTCCAGCTAGCTACCCGGCCCAGCACGTCACAATTGACAGTTATAAATGAGCATGTGCAGAATAAAGAGAGAGAGAGAGAGTTTTTTCAGCAGAACTGATGCCCCACCGTGCCTTATTCCTCCGTAACTATTTCTTTTACTGGGTATACACGCAAGAATCACTGCGTAAAATCCATCTCTGCTAACAGGTTATGGGCCCAGAGTTACCCAGAGAGATTTGCCGCTGAGAGAAATGTCACAACGTACAGCGTGTCTGGCGAGTAAGCATGCTATGCTAGCACTATGAGTAGGCGGGTTGCCCAGTCAAGTAGCCATTGGTCACGGCTAATTTTTGATGGAGATGAAAAGAATTATGAACTGTGGGAGACGAAATTTTTGGGCCATCTTCGGTTGCAAGGGCTAAAGGACACTATTTTAAGTGAGCCTACCGATGATGAGGAAGGAGAACCAGCAGAAGACGAAGAGGAAAATGCCGAGGCCTATGCAGAGCTAATCCAGCTCCTGGACAATAAAAGTTTGTTGCTAGTAATGCGAGAAGCGGCGGATGATGGGCGAAAATGAAGATTTTGAGAGACTGTTATGCTGGAAAAGGCAAGCTGCGTGTAATTAGTCTGTATACAGAACTGACTTCGCTGCAAAAGTCGAGCAGTGAGAGTGTGACTGAATACGTCTTATGTGCAGAGACCGCCATTACAGCATTGAGAAACGCTGGTGAGACATTAAGTGACGAGCTGCTAGTAGCAATGATTTTGAAGGGACTTCCAGAATCATTCAAGCCGTTCGCTATTCATACCACGCAAAGTGAAGCGACAGTGAGTTTTGCTGAATTCAAAACTATGCTCCGAAGCTATGAAGATACAGAGAAGATGCGTGCAACAGCATCTGATGACAAAGTCATGAAGGCACGAGCGCAGCCGAGTGCTAAACCCGTTTTTAGCAAGCGCACGTTACCGGGAAGCTGAGAATGCGGACATTGTGTGCTTCAGATGTGGCCTGAGAGGACACAAAGCCAGAGCACGTCAACGCAAGCAATGGTGCAGTCAGTGTAAAAGCAATACACATCGAGACACAACCTGCAGACGGAAACAGCAGCGGGATGAAGCGTGAAAAGTTTCCCGAGGAGCCGAGCAGCAAGGCATTCCGGATGAGCGACGGGGACACAGAAATCCAGCCAGGGCGATACGGGAGCAACTTCGCATATCATCAGGGATATAGCAAAGTTCAAGAAGTCTGACGACAGGTTCAAGGCCGAGACACACTGCATGGAGTTGGCTGATGGCACCAGGTGTAAAGGAGTCGCTGAGCGCAGGGGGGATGCAGAGGTTCATTTGATCGACAGCAGAAGGCAGTACCACAGCGCGGCGTTGTACATTCCCTCATATCCACAGGACATCTTTTCAGTGAAGGCAGCTACTGCTAGCGGAGTGACTGATCTTCAAGCAAGAGAGAGAGTTTCTAGTTCAGCAGAACTGATGCCCCACCATGTCTTATTCCTCCGTAATTATTTCTTTTACTGGGTATACACGCAAGAACCACTGAGTAAAATCCATCTCTGCTAACAAACAGAAATATACGTAACCTTGAGATAAGAAGCTGCTCTTCCTGCTTCAAGCGGCTCAGTAACGAGGAGTAATCTTATTCTGAGAGGGATAAGTTGATGACAGGCCTGCTAGTTATAAGTTTTTAAATAATAAGTGGCACAAGATACAGATTGATTATGATTGGCTTATTTAGTTGAGCAAGTAATGTAATTTTCGTGAGGTTGAGCCGAAGATGAAGCGGTAGAACTTCCTCAGTCACCTCAAACAAACTGCCATCAGCTAATTGTCAGATAATTTATAAATGAGGCCAGACAATTGTAAACTGGTTGGTTGGCAGGAATAACAAGAAGCCAAAGAGAATTTTTAACAAACTCCAAGATACTGACAAGGAATATTTCTCAAAGACGCTCTGCTGACGAGGTATGAAGAGTGTTAGCTTAACTGCTGCGCTAACTTCAGCTGAGTTCTTTGACTCAACAGCAGACTGTGTGTGTGTGTGTGCGCGTGGTCGTCGTGTGTTGTGTACACGCGTGTGTATGTGTGTGTGCGTGCGTGCATCATGTGTCTGTGTGGATGTGCATGTCTGTGTATGTGCATGTGTGTGTGTGTGTGTGTGTGTGTGTGTGTGTGTGTGTGTGTGTGAGTGTGTGTACCTGCTGCACATCCTGCTGGAACACACACAGCTGCAGTCTCTGGTGGAGTCGGACCTTCCTGTGCTGCCACATGTTCTCCAGACGCCGCTGATGGTGCAGAACCTCATGAACAACGTCCAGGATGCAATGAACCTGCAACATGACAACACAATAACAACAATAAACACCACAATAAGAAACATACAACAATGCAACAAACACCACAACACAATAAACACCACAACAAGAAACGTAACAACACCACAATAAAAAATCACAACACAATAAACATAACAACAACACAAAAAACATCACAACACAATAAACATAACACAATAAACATAACACAATAAACATAACAATACAATAAATATCACAACTTAGTAAACACCACACCAATACAATAAACACCACAACAAGAAACGTAACACCACAATAAAAAATCACAACACAATAAACACCACAACAGCACAATAAACATAACACAATAAACATCACAACACAATAAACATAACAACAACACAATAAACATCACAACAACACAATAAACATAACAATAAACATAACAACACAATAAACATAACACAGTAAACATAACAACACAATAAATATCACAACTTAATAAACACCACACCAATACAATAAACACCAAAACAAAAACGTAACAACACAAGAAACATAACAAACAACACAATAAACACCACAACAATGCAATAAACACCACAACAAAATAAACAACACAATAAACTCAACTACACAATAAACACAACAACATAATAAATACCACAGTAGGGCTGGACGATACAAAAGACATAAAGTCGTATCGCGATATAACAAAATCTTTGATATAAAAATGAGGCTGTCAATATAAAATCAATATAAAATAGTGCTTGAATACGGGAAGTTAATGATGGGTCAAACAGCCAATAGCGTGTCAGAACTGGAACAAACTAGCCAATCAGGTGGCAGTGTCATAATCACAGCTCGCCCACTTCCTCAAAGCAGCATCTTGCTAAACGCCAGTGAACACAGCGGTGGTGATATCTGAGCAAAAGTCAGACAAAGATAGAAAGCGATGAAACTCCAGAGGAAAAACAAATCTAATGATGACTAAGAAAGGAAAGAAGCGCTGACGAAGCACGGTTGTACAACAAACTTACTTTACCGTCTGAGGCGCTGCCATTAGTTTAGCACGCTTTACGGGTCACACAGCGGCTACTTCAAACCCATCCCCCGGGACATGCAGCAAAGTCCTCAGAGACGTCCACACCACAAACTGGTCCATGTACATAATGGACAATTGATTTTTGTTTTGGAATGGGAAAACGGAAAAAGACGTTTTTCGTTTTGTCACAGAAAATTGGAAAATGCCAAATCATCTGCCAGAAATCAGAAAGAAGAAAAAGAGGAACTGCCAGCACAGATATGCTGATACTGAATGGATGGATGATGGAGTCATTCATACTCTTTGGGGTGCTAAACGGGTGACACTGAAAGACAGCGATATGTCAGTGGACAAAATAAGCCGGATATTTCAGGTGCGCAAATTTATCATATTTTTGTCTTGAATTTTGTCTGAATTGTGTTTTGGTTTATGTACTCACAGTGCAACACTCCAGAGGTCTGTACCATGAAGCACGTTCATCAGATCCAGGGTTTCTTTGCCTTAGCTGCTCCACAAAGCCTAAAACTCCAGTCAGAGATAAGGGGTACCACGACGGTGGTTATCAACCGTCTTTGTCAACCCAGGCTTTCCTCATCAAGCTCTGTGCACGTTCCCATAAAAGGGGTGCGTCGGCCTCATTTACCTCTACTACTGGACAAAATGGACCAATCAGAGCTGTTTATTTCAGTCAGGAGGAGCAAAGTTATCATGCAGCGTTATGAAGATTTCAAACACATCATAACTGCTACAAGCAACGCCGTTGCTGCAAATAAGGCTAGAGAGGAATGCTGCAGAAAGTTGCTGATAGTTTATGTGTAAGTTTTCNCGTTGCTGCAAATAAGGCTAGAGAGGAATGCTGCAGAAAGTTGCTGATAGTTTATGTGTAAGTTTTCTGTAATTTACCACTCAATACATCTCAATGCCACCGTTTATTCCTAACGTGACAGCTGCACATTTGTAGCATTACTGGAACAACTGCAGTTTGATAAATCTCTGATTATGTTTTTCTGGGATGGAATAACCAGCTTTTACATACAGCCAGCTTTGTCATGGAATCCTGCTGAAGCCATGCAGACATCACCTTCCCCCTCCACAGACACCTAACTGTCTTCTCAAACAGACACAATATACATCCTGCCCCCATCCTTCCTGCAGTCCACACACACACACATCAAGAACCACGCTCAGATAACATTCACTTTAACATATGGACAAGCACCCAGGAACTCCCCAGGACCTCTTGCTGGGATCCTCTCCCTGTTTAGTTGGAAAGCCTGCAGGACGATACTGTAAAGACAATGAACAGAACTTTGACTTCCTCTGACCTCCCAGATGCCATGGTAACAAGGAGTTATCATCTTAGGGAGACTTGGCAACACTTTGATCTCAAAAGCTCCTCTGCAATAAAAGAAAAGAACATACAGCCACTCTTATCTGCATTTGACAATCTCACAAACTCCTTCCTCCAAATGGTCACTTCACTGTCTCCAAACCGTCTGAGCAAAGGTCATCACAGAATTAAGGACATTTCACTGCAACTCAAGAATCTACTTAGGAAACAAGAAGATATCTTAAGTTACAAAATGTTTAGAGTCATGAAATGAAGTTGCCATCTCTCTCTCTCTCTCTCTCTCTTGCTGTCTTGATTGCATTAAACTATGTTTTGATACTGAAATTCATTTTTATTTACTAAATGTTGGTGTTGTATTTGTGTTTGTGTTTATTTAGATAAAGGATTTTAATTTTATATGTGTTATATTTCTCCAACATACTTCTGAAATCACAGAACATCACATTGTCATTTTTATGGTCCTTTAAGTTCACACAAAGCCTGTATTAACAATCTACAACAGTCTAAGCTTTTGTTTTATCTTTGTAATGTTTAGAATACTTACATTAATGTAGAAATAGATTTAGTCAAGTAAAGATCATCAGCTTTCATAATAGAGTGTTTTAGATGTTTAGATTTTGTGATAAATTCCTATTAGACAACAAAAGAGATGATTTATTTGTGTAACATGGTTTTACTTGTGTCAACATGTCATACTGTGAGTTTACTATGTGAAAATTCTATGTATCATGATCTGACAATGGAAAATGAGTGGAATCAGTATAAGTTATATTTCTTTAATATCACAGAGATTAGATTATAGTCAAACAGCTCCAGTCTGCTGCCTGTCTTCTGACATCATCAGGAAGCTCCGACCGAACAAAGAAATCTGGGCGTTTCCACAACACACGAAGGGCTTTCCTGTTTAAAAGGCCATTCTGCCATTGTTCTCTCTCTTTTTCGACTCCCTTTTGGCTTCCTCTCTTCTTCTGCTCTTTCTATCTCTTCCAAGCTGCCTTGCGGCTTTTCCTTTCTTCCAACCGTGCCTCTACAACTCCGGCTAGCGGGTTCTTTTATTCTAAGGTAATCTCAAGTAATTTTATTAGCTGCTCTAAGAAGTTTTGCCTGAATAAGCAGCAGATGTTATCACGAACTCCATGTGATTTCATCCAAGCTATTCAGTTTTAGCTACAGTTAACTCTTAAAGTTAGTGCTGCGCCATCACATGTCATTGGCACCAGCAACACTCGTTGGGATTAAGCTCCTGTTCTGCAACTCCGGTTTGACCTGAAAGTCCAGGTCCCAGCTCCAGCTGTTCAGCAAGGTATGCACCGATCTGGTTCCAAAGGAAGACTTGTTTGTTCGGATCCGTGACGACAGCTGCGAGTCCAAACATCCGTACCCGACCCTGAGAGTCTGCCTGAGAGTGCCGCCCGTGCCGTGATCCCACTGAGACGGGACCCATGCTGGATGCGTCTGAGTCAGGACTGGGTGATCCAACCTTTTCCACATCATTGGAGTGATCACATCCAGCGTAAGAGATCTTGACTTTACTGATGTTTAAAGTGATGCAGCCTAACTATTTCCCATTTCCATATCTTTCTTGCTATTTACTAACATCTCCGTGAAGTAAAGCTAGACCTCAGTTAACATCAGATTAGGTTAGGATTTTATTTTGAAAATCCACCAATTTTCCATTGTCAAGCCTGGTTTTTCATATCTCACATAATACCTACTTAATTCGTGTATAATTCCATTTCTCGTGTAAATAAATATTAACCTGCGAAATATCACTTTGTTTGCCTGTTTCAGTTCAGAGAAGATATCACTGAATGAGAATGAATTCTCCCTTTAAGATTTGAGACTGAATATTAATTTAAGATTTGAGACTGAGGATTAATTCAAGACTTGAGACCGAATATTAATTAAATAATCAAAATGTTAAGTCTAAATGACTTTTTCTCCACATAACGTGGAGTGGTGACCTGGCTTAAATAAGATTAATATTTCTTTATTGAAATTATCTTAACATTGCAACTTTGATGACCTTAATTATTGAGCATACTGATATGCTACACATTCTACAGCTCTGACACTTTAATCTGATGCAGCAGATTTAAATATTATATTAAGAACTACATTTAGATCACTTCTCAAAAGAAGAAAGACAAAAATATGTGAACAAACTGTAAGGTTTGGGGACTTGCAATCCATATGCAGCATCCGCCACAGTATTTCAATCACTAAAAACAGCAAAGTCCCTGCCAGAGCTCCAGTTTGGCAATATTTAATATATCTTGTGGAGAATCCCTTATCCTGCCGCCAGGATGAAAGCGTACAAAAGTGAAAGCGTAGGCAGTTCTATGTATTTTAGATTTGGACAATAACGTTGCTGTTTGGGAAGTGAAGGACACTGTCCCATGTAGCATACATAACAATCACTAGTTTTTGACCAAATCAAAGTGAAATTAATTTTATTAGTTTGTCGACTAATCCATTTTTAATCAGCGTTCTATTAGCTGTACACTGTATACTATTAATGTAAATTGATAAACTGATTCATGATGTAGTATATTAATGTAAACATCATACTGATACATAATATAGTATTCTGTATTATTAATGTAAAAATCATAATGATTCATAATATAGTATTCTGTATTATTAATGTAAACATCATACTTATTCACAATATAGTGAACTATTAATGTATGTTACCTGCGATTTTATAGAAGTCTTCTTTTATAGCGAGAGGGCAAATGACCTGGTGTATATATCTCTCTCTCTCTCTCTATATCTCTCTCTCTCTCTCTCTCTCTCTCTCTCTCTATATATATATATATATCTCTCTATATATATGTATATATATATAGATATATATACACACATACGGAGCTGTGACTGAAAGTAGCACAAACTGTATACATCGCATTGCGTTTATATAAAATTTATTTCACTTTGATTTGGTCAAAAACTAGTGATTGTTATGCATACAGTTTGCGCTACTTTAAGTCACANACTTTGATTTGGTCAAAAACTAGTGATTGTTATGCATACAGTTTGCGCTACTTTAAGTCACAGCTCTGTTCGGTAGCATTCCTAATGCACGGCTCGACAAGTTTGCAAAGGGTGACGCATTTTATAGTCGATTTCAAGCTGAAACTCTGAACAAAACCTGGTCCAACCAGGTTATGTCTGCAGCATGAGTTGCCATGGTGATCCAGCCAGGTTAAAAGAGAGCCACCTTCATGACACTGAAAACCCTGGCTTTAGGCTCAACATACCTAGCTAGCACACTAATCTCGCTTCATGGTACAGCCCTCAGAACAACATAATAAACATAACAACAACACAATAAACATCACAACACGTGCACCAACATGTCTGGTGTCACCAGTTGTGTCATGCTTCCTGTGTCTTTTCATGCGTGTGAGCGCGGCATATTTTCTGTGTTTTTCATGCATGTGAGCATGGCGTGTTTTCTGTGTTTTTCATGCGTGTGAGCATGGCATGTTTTCTGTGTTTTTCATGCGTGTGAGCGTGGCATGTTTTCTGTATTTTTCATGCGTGAGTGCGGCATGTTTTCTGTGTTTTTCATGCGTGTGAGCGTGGCATGTTTTCTGTATTTTTCATGTGTGAGTGCGGCATGTTTTCTGTGTTTTTCCATGCGTGAGCGCGGCGTATTTACTGTGTTTTTCATGCGTGTGAGCACGGTGTGTTTTCTGTGTTTTTCATGTGTATGAACATTTTCTGTATTTTTCCATGCATGTAAGCACAGTGTATTTTCACTAACCGCTTTAGAATAATTGGCTGTGGCTGTCAGCGAATCAGAGTTGCCGGGACTCAGAGGCCTCTGGAGGACATCCAATAGGGCTTTACCATCCTGACTCACCTGAAAACACAAACAGGTAGGGGACAGGGTGGTGAGACAGGCCACACAGACAGACAGACAGACAGGCAGTTAGGGACCATTACTATTTTCATTATTGAGAGAGAGATTTATCACGCATGACACTGAACAGTCATGCAGCTTTGTTTGCTAATAATCTGATATTATATTTTGCATCAAAAAATTCTGCTGAATTAAAAGACAAAATAGCTTAACACTGAATATATCAAAGTCAAAGAGTAAAATTTTTTCCTTATTCTAACGTAGACAAAGTAAAATTTTGTTTTACAAGACAAGGTCAATGTACTGAACAGGTGAAGCAGACTAAGCTTCTGGGTGTCAGACTGGACAAAAGAATGACTTGGACCAGTCATACAGACAATATTGTGCTAAAATGGGAAGAGGGATTTCTGTCATTAGAAAATCTGCTTGGTTTTTACCTTCTAATACAACTAAAAATGTTGTGCAGTCATTAGTCCTGTTGCATATAAACTATTGTCCTGTAATCTGGTTTCATGCCACAAAAAGGGATCTGAACAAACTTCAAATGATTCAGAATCGAGCAGCACAGTTGTAACTGTTCAAGTAGACAATAAGTTGATAAAATGCACAGTAGCTTGTCCTGGTTGAAGATAGAAAAGATGTTGACTTGGAGTATTTTAACGTTTTTATGGAGAATATGTGCTTACGCATGTTTGGATATTTGTATTTGAATATTTTACCATGTAGTTTCTTTGCTGGTTTAACATGTCAGTTTCTGCTGATGGAGATATGTCATATCTATATCAGACATACTATCTATATCATTTTATATGTATCAGGTATATATGT
This sequence comes from Lucifuga dentata, assembly GCA_014773175.1. Lineage (NCBI taxonomy): Eukaryota > Metazoa > Chordata > Actinopteri > Ophidiiformes > Bythitidae > Lucifuga > Lucifuga dentata. The sequence goes on from VXCM01008483.1 coordinate 13,514, forward strand.
ATCAGACATATTATATTACTGTATCAGACATGTTGATGTATGTTTATGTCAAACAGCTGTGTTAATGTGTGATAATAGGCTCCACCCACTTCTACACCCTGATCACACAACCAAATCATGAACCTGATGGAGTCAAAACAACATATCAAATGTTTCTCTCTGCACTGAAAAGTTCAGCCAGGTGATCCACCAATCATGAGTCCTCACTTGCATCCAGACCTCTTATGAACTGAGGTAGCAGCGATCGTTGCTGCAATGCATTGTTGTAATCCTTCTCGTCTGAAAACACAATGACGTCTTTGAGCTTTAGAAATGCTTCAGAAAGAAACAGCTTGGAGAAATATTTGTGTCTAAGTTTTCTCCATCGCAGCTTTTGCTTTATGTTCCTCTCAGAAACATGCACAGAAATGTGCACATGCAGCAACCCATGTTCCTCCATCTGTGTAAACACAGGCCAGATATGTATCTGTATATGTATTCCATCACCTTTAAAAAAGGTGATGGAAACACACAATAAACTGATGTCCAAAAACATCAGATATAAGCAAACAATCTGAACTTTCATGCAGAAGCCTGAAGGCTTTCACGCAGCAGCATGGAGGCCTTCGTGCAGCTTGGAGGCTTTCATGCAACAGCCTGGAGGCTTTCACGCAGCAGCCTGGAGGCTTTCATGCAGCCTGGAGACTTTGACACAGCCTGGAAGCTTTCATGCAGCAGCCTGGAGGCTTTTATGCAGCTTGGAGGCTTTCACGCAACAGCCTGGAAGCTTTCACGCAACAGCCTGGAAGCTTTCACGCAGCAGCCTGGAAGCTTTCATGGAGCAGCATGGAGGCTTTCATGCAGCCTGGAGGCTTTCATGCAGCAGCATGGAGGTTTTCACGCAGCAGCCTGGAAGCTTTCATGCAGAAGCCTGGAGGTTTTCATGCAACAGCATGGAGGCTTTCATACAACCCAAAGGCTAAATGCAGCACATCTGAACGGTGGGTTCAGTAGGCAACCAACACTGCCGTGTCATCACAGCCAATCACAGTCAGCGTGCATGCCGCCATGGAACAAAACCCAGCAGAGAATCAAAACCAATCCAGTCAATCTGAGGTTATGCTAGTCTTTGAAATTAGACATGGAAAGCTAGATTCATTTACAAGAATCAGCTCAGTCTGATCTTCCTATGAGAATGATCAATTCATGAATCAAATCACCAATTCATCTGCTGGGGTGGGTTAATCCCTTCCAGCAAGCTCCATCTTTCATTCTTCCCCCACTCAAACAATGGTGAATTGGCAATTTCTCTCAGCTCTTTCGGTTCAAGCGATTCTCACAATTCATGACTCTCGCAACTCATATGGTTCACAAGATTCTCACGGTCCACAACTCTCACAGTTAATACAACTCATTCAGCTCCTATGGTTCATTCAGCTCATTTGGGTCTTCAGTTTATTCGGCTCATATGGTTCATTCGGTTCATATGGTTCATAAGTTCATTGGTTCATATGATTCACAGGTTCATACGGCTCTAGTGGTTCATAGGTTCATTCAGCTCATACAGTTCATAGGTTCATTCGGCTCATTCAGTTCATACGACTCATACGGCTCATAGGTTCATTCGGCTCATTCAGTTCACATGACTTATATAGTTCATAGGTTAATTCAGCTCATTTAGTTCATACGGCTCATATGATTCATAGGTTCATTCGGCTCATATGGGTCTTATGGTTCATTCTGCTGTTATGGCTCATTCAGCTCGTACAGTTCATTCAGTTCATAGGTTCATTCTGCTCATTTGGTTCATATGGCTCATGCGGTTCATAGGTTCATTCGGCTCATATGGTTCATAGTTCATTCAGCTCATTCGGTTCATAGGTACATTTGGTTCCTACAGCTCATACGGTTCATAGGTTCATTCGGCTCATATGGTTCATAGGTTCATTCAGCTCATACAGATCATACGGTTCATAGGCTCATTCAGCTCATATGGTTCATTTGGCTCATTTGGGACTTATGGTTCATTCAGCTGATACGGTTCATAGGTTCATTCGGGTCATTCGGTTGATGATTTTCTGAAGTTTCTGCATTACTGTTGCATTATATACCAGGAGGCAATGTGTGCCAAAACAATGGGATTTGATCACGACTCCTGTCATTAAGATCATTAACAGCATCTGTGCTAAAGCAAAACAGCACAGATCATTCAAGATGCTTTTTGGAGGAGCTGTCAGCTGAATATGGTGACCTGCTGCTTCACACTGAAATCTGAAGCATTCTACAGCACTTTTTTATCACTTTTGGGTGAGATCAAAGTGTTCATGGAGTCCACTGCTTCCGGACACTGAGTTGAGCTGGATCTGGCCCTCTTAACTGACATCACTGAGAAACTGAATTGTTTGAACTGTAAACTGCAGGTAAAGGTAAGACCACCAGTGACATGATCGTTTGTGTTACATTGTAAACAGCCTTTTCTTGCTGTATTAAACCTCCTTAAGACCTCCTTTCTTTCTTTATAAAGAGTTTAACGACATGGTATTTCCAGCTTTTCTTTAAAGATCCTTCTGGAAAAATGCTTTGCCGTAAATCCATTTCTTCTCCTCCTTCAGCCACTGTGCATTATAAAACAACAGGGCTAAGTACAAATCTAAACAAAAAACTCTAAAACACTACATCTAAAAATCTAAACATTGTGAAAGAAAGTTTAAATAAATCTTAGATAATGCTACGTTACGTGCCAGCTAGTTTTACTTCAGTTAGCTAACTGGCCCTCTTCTTCTTCTGATGAAATTCCGGTAGGCTGCTCTCCACAAACTGGCCTTCTGATGACGTACATGTAAAAGAATATGCCCAACATGACAAACTCAAAATCTGATTGGTTAAAGAGTATGACAATCAACAACATTGTCTCATTTACTTGAATAGCAGAGGAGATTCACTCAAGATTCTGAAGGCCTCAGGCTAGATTTTTTTACCCGGAAACAGCACAGGTGGAAAAATCTGATTGGATAAAAGCTCTAATTTATATGAGCTGCACTGGAAGCAGTGCAACTGAGGGAGAGAGAAGCAATGAAATGACATTAATAATAAACTGATGGAAACGAACTTTGTAAAATACATACAGCATTAATTAAAATACACTGCCCGGCCAAAAAAAAAAGTCACACACACTAATATTTCGTTGGACCGCCTTTAGCTTTGATTACTGCATGCATTCGCTGTGGCATCGTTTCAATAAGCTTATGCAATGTCACAACATTTATATCTATCCAGAGTTGCATTAATTTTTCACCAAGATCTTGTATTGATGATGGGAGAGTCGGACCGCTATGCAAAGTCTTCTCCAGCACATCCCAAAGATTCTCAATGGGGTTAAGGTCTAGACTCTGTGGTGGCCAGTCCATGTGTGAAAATGATGTCTCATGCTCCCTGAGCCACTCTTTCACAATTTGAGCCCAATGAATCCTGGCATTGTCATCTTGGAATATGCCCATGCCATCAGGGAAGAAAATATCCATTGATGGAAAAACCTGGTCATTCAGTATATTCAGGTAGTCAGCTGACCTCTTTGGACACAT
>VXCM01008484.1:0-27619 GCA_014773175.1 Lucifuga dentata
GTCCTGTTGTTTTTTAACGCACAATGGCTGAAGGAGGAGAAGAAATGGATTAATTGACAACGCTTTCTTTCACATTTTGGAACTGAAATGCACTGATGAACTGTACAACCATGTCGTTAAATTCTTTCTAAAGACAGAAAGGAGGATGGACTTTGTCTTCAGATGATGAGCAGCTTTGNTGTGTTATTTGTGTTTTACGGCATTTTTGCTTACTTGCTGGTCATATGAGTAAATGTGATGGTTGTGAGTTTGATCTTGTTTCTTTGGTAATGACACTGATTTGGGCTATGCCATGTCTATTTGTGATGCAGCATCCTGTCATAATGTGTAATAATGCTACATCCTATTCATGTCTCTGCTGTTAGTGTGTTGTAACTGTCATAAGTGTTGATCCTCATGTTAAATCACTTTATTCCACTCGATAAAGGTTAAGGTCACTGTGAATATGGGCTGGTTACATCTAAACATACATACAGCAGCCTATAATCCTAGTGTCATGCTGAGGTTATTAGAAGGTGGTTTAATTTTGGGAGGATAGCACTGAAGGCCTAGGTATAAAATGCACACCCGCCACTGTAAGAACTCTGTGAGAAGAGATTACATCATTTTAGTGATGGACAACTGGACTCTGATTGCTGTCTGTGAAGATCTGCAGTTCAAGCTCAAAGCAAGTTTCTGACACCTTTCACAGTGTTACATCATTTTAATGGGCAAGTGTATTTAGCTACCAAACATACATTAGCACTGAAACACTAAAATAAACATAAAATCCAGTAAAATGACTGATTTGGAAGCACAGATGTTGTTTTTGAGATGTTAGTCTTTTCACTCTAAAGAGTGTTAAAGAGGTTTTAATTGCTGTTAACTTTTTAATGCATGTTACGTCAGATGAAGCTCTTGTTCATGATGCAAAGTCACAGTTTGGGAAACAAGGAGATGCAGACATCTGATTGACTGTCAATTGCCAATAAGTGAAAAAAGTTCTGCTGTTCAGCTCCTTCTTTGCATCAAGATAAATAGTTGCTTCTCTCCACAGGAAGGTCAGAGGTCAGATACAGAACAGCACTTCTGATGATGGCAGTGATTCAGTGTCATATTTGCTGACTCAAACCTTTGAGCTCATCTGCTCTGGTTTGAGGATGTATTTGTTGCCATATATCTGTTAAATCAGATCTTTCATGAACTCTAGAGTAGCTTTGGCAGCTTTAGTTTTTGTTATGGCTACATTCAGAATTGGGTCTAAACAGAAATTGAAATCACCTCCAATAAGTAGATTCTGATGCCCTCCTGATATTTTGAGAAAAACATTTTTGATAGAGTACATCATCATAATTTGGAGCATATACATTTTAAAAAGTCCAAGATTCAGAGTAAACCTGACAGTTAATCAGTACAAAGCGACCATTGGGATCAGTAATAATTTCTTCAGTCTTAATGGGAATATTTTTATTTATTAATATTGCAACCCCTCTGGTCTTCGAAGTAAATGATGATGCAAGTACATGACCTACCAATTCCCTCTTTAATTTCCTATGTTCTTCTGCAGTAAGATGGGTTTCTTGAAGAAATGCTATGTCAGTTTTAAGTTTTTTTCATATATGTCAGTACTTTTTTCCTCTTTATCAGATTATTGAGTGCATTTACATTGTAACTTACAAATTTCATTGTTTTATTCATGGCCAAAACAGAAAATCAAATTCCAGTGAGCTCTTATCTCAAAATTGATTTTGTGTATAATTGAAGTACCTCAAATGAAAAAAAAGAAGAAATTAACTCTTTCCCTTCCCTGTTGGTACCGATTCCTATAACATTCAGCACCATCTACCCTCAACTTTGGGAATGTGTGTTTTGCATGTAGAAAACATGGTTTTTCAAACCACTTTCTCATTTATAAACTCATCAAGCCTGGAGCTACATTCAAAATAAATTCAAACATAAACATAAAACACCCATTCATAAACACACTCAACACCAAGTCCAAATCATAACAATCTTATACTCACAATTTGTTTTATAGCATGGACTTATAATGTCTTAGTGTTTTAATATCTCATTATGTCTTAGTGTGAGTGACTATTAATTTGTGTCATTGTCATCACTTACTATTATTCCTGGAGAGGTCCTGGAGAAAGTCCACTGCTGCCTTTGGCGATTTAAAAAAAATGCTTGGTGTACCCCGCCTCTCGCCCTATGACCGCTGGCATAGGCTCCAGCCCCCCCGTGACCCTCAACAGGACAAACGGGTTTAGAAAAATGGATGACTTATTTCCATCTCTGTATCATATCTTAGGATCCTCTGTATCATATCTTATGATCCTCAACGTTGCTGGATGGAGGAGGGTGAATGGCAGGTTTTTTGATCGAAGTTCTTTCTTCACTTGATCAAATTCCTTCCTGCATTTCATCAAGTTGGTACTCAAATCTGGGAAGAGCAGCACTGGTTTACCATCATATAGAATAGGACTTTCAGATTCGCTGCTAGACATACAATTTTCTCCCGGTCTTGAATAGACGAATGAGGACTGGCCTTGGTCTCTGGTCAGGCAGTGGTCGAAGTGCTGGGGTCCGATGGGCTCGCTCTATCATCAGAGCCTCGGTAAAGTGCTCTCGGCCCAGGAATTTAGGGAGCCAATCAGTGAAAAAACTCACAGGGTCATTTCCTTCACAGCCTTCTCTTAAATTAACAATGTGAATATTATAGCATCGACCATAATTCTCAAGTTGGTCAACTTTGTCAGTACGAAAGGCATTTTCTTTGTTTAATTGGAGCATCTGTGAGTTCAATTGGACAAGCTTATCTTCAGCCATGCTGATACATTCCTCCACTTCAGTAATGTGTGAATTTATCTGATCAATCAAAACTTTAAGTCCAGAAATAGCTTTATTAATTCTACAGTTTTAGAGTCCAGTTTATCAGCTAAAGCTTGATTTCCACTCCACATTTCCTGTCGAATGAGCAACTCTCCTCCAACCGCATTTGTCTCACTGGTTTCCATTCTGTTTGATTGTTCGTCTGGATCTCCAGGAGTTAACTTTTCTTCTGACATGGTTAAACTTTGTTGAGTAGCTAACAAAGGCTGCTTCTGTCTCTTCCTTGTGTTCATAATACAGTTTTTGACATGATGTAACACAAATTTGGGTGTTTTTAAGCCTTTTAAATACGATCTTTTCCAAGTGTCTTTTCCAGCACAAGCGTCTATACCTAGCTCAGCTGCATTGCCACACCCCCCCTCGTTGGTNGTCTTTTCCAGCACAAGCGTCTATACCTAGCTCAGCTGCATTGCCACACCCCCCCTCGTTGGTTTATTTTATGAATAATTACCACAACACACAAATAAGGAAATATCACAGTAACACCTCTTTCAAGGCAAATGGTAATATGTCATTAACAGGCATTTATGAATGAGGAAACGTGGTTGCGCCGAGATATTTGCACATAGCAATGTGGTAAAACATGCGCTAAACATGCGCTATGAATCTGGGCCTTTGTCTCTAGGTACCACTGAAACACAATCTCACACGTAATGANAAACATGCGCTATGAATCTGGGCCTTTGTCTCTAGGTACCACTGAAACACAATCTCACACGTAATGAACTGCTCAGCCTGGCTCAGCTGACTGTCTCATCGCTGATTATCACAGTACGATTTGGACAGGACAACAGACTTAGTTGGGTCACATGAGCGAGATTGTGTTTTCAATATTACTGGAGATCGCTTTTTAAGCTTATTTAATATTCTTTATCTGGTCATCTGAGTGGTAGTGATGAGCAGATGAAGCCTCATGAAGTGATGAGACTTCTCCCTCATTGTGTTGGAAAAGAGTTAACGCTTCAGAGCATTGAATGGCTGTCACTAAATTAAGTTTTGAGATGTTTTTATGCAAGAAAGTAGCTGCTTAGATTTCAAATATATGGTTGACTGATTAAAATAATGCTAAATTAAATTTTTTCTCGACATTTTTGAAGCTCTGCCAGCAGCTCTGTGCCACGGGGCAGTCTACAGTGAGCCAGATCGGAAGGGAGCCCCGCCCACAGCCAGGTGATTGACAGCTTGGCCACAGAAATGAATGTGGAATATATATGGAAATAAATAGAAAATTAAGTACGGAAATAAATATAAAAATGAAAATAAATTAATTAATTAAACTATATAAAAAGAAATAAATAAAAAAGTTTTTTAAAAATATAAGGAAATTAATACAGAAATAAATACAGAAATAAATATAAAAATAAATAAATGAAACGATATAAAAATAAACAGAAAAATTTAAAAAATGTAAGCAAATTAATACAGAAATTTGAATGGGAAAAATGAATAAATATATATATATATATAAATGTATATACAGAAATAAATACAGATATAAATGAAGCCATTGAATGGACGTTATCAGTGACGTTATCAGGCATAGGAATGGGCTAGTAGGGGCCTACTATACCTAGTAGTAGGTGGAGCATCAGTCATCCAATCACAGATGTAACATGGCGACATAGTCGGAGCCTCAGGAGCAGCCGNGGTGGAGCATCAGTCATCCAATCACAGATGTAACATGGCGACATAGTCGGAGCCTCAGGAGCAGCCAATTCTATGACAGATCCTATCACTGATCCAAGTTGGCGCACACTCGGAGCGTCAGGACTAATCCTAAACCTAACTGTAATCCTAACCTTAACACTAATCTTAACCTTAACCTTAACCCTAACCTTAACTGTAACTGTACAGATGCATAGTAATAAAGACGAAGACAAACGAAGTTAGTGACTTCCTTGCAGGCGCAGATGTGTTGAAAACGGGCTCCACTATGTTCTACCCGGTCGGAAAAAAATCAACCATTGAATCCTGCATGTTTCGCCATGTTTGCTGACTGAGGCTCCGCCTACTAGTAGGTGTAGTAGGCCCCTACTAGCCCATTCGTATGTCTGATAATGTCGCTGATAACGTCGAGTCAATGGTTTGATATCCGTCCGATCGGGTGGTACAGAAATAAATGAACACATAAATGTGAAAATAAATAAAAATGCTCACAATTATCCTTTTATGCTTTTGTAAATTTGTCTTTATATTTCCACATTTATTTATTTGTTCTTTCATATATTCCCCTTTATATTTCCACATTTATTTATTTGTTCTTTTATATATTCCCCTTTATATTTCCACATTTATTTATTCTTTTATTTATTCCACTTTATATTTCCACATTTATTTATTTATTCTTTCATATATTCCTCTTTATATTTCCACATTTATATATTCTTTTATTTATTTATATCTAATTTTGACACAATGGGTATTCCATAAATGACCACCGATTTTCTTAACCAAAAATGTTTAAAAAAAAATTTACCATCATTGTCAATGGTTTTATATGCACAAAACAAATCTTGCAGTGGGATACAAAGTACTTCCTAAACCAGTCACATAGTATGGGAGCTCGACGAGGCTTTGGACGTCATCGATTATGTCATTCATCTAAAATGAAACGTCTTGACACGTGCTTCGCAGAAAACTTCCCTGACTACTCGACATATGCTTCAAAGCCCATCACTAGTAAACAGACACCACTGAAATTATGAAGCTATCGGGTGGGAAGCCATTTTCTTTTCTGCCAGTTTTCTCCTGTTTTCTTATAGTAGTCAGTTTAGTTACTGATATTGTATGTTGGTTTTATTTATTTGGTACAGGTAGGGCTTCTTAAGAAGTAGAACTGTTTTGTTTGTTGTTTTGGCCACGCCCACCCTGATGTTTGTGCTTCAGAGAAATAAATTGCAAGGACCAGGAAACTTCACTGTTTCCTGGTCCTTGGGAGTTGGGTAGAAGGGGGTCTCATTTGTGTTATGCTCACGTAACCCCTAGGCCAGGCATAACAGGTAGTTCATCCTTCCATCCGTTTGTTCGTTCAACAGTTTTTGATGAAACTTGGTGGAAGGGTGGAGCATGGTCCAGGGAAGACCTCGTTACATTTTGGTGCTGATTCAGATACAGTGGTGGATCAAGGAATTTTAAAATAATATCGAGAGAAAGGGCTATTTCAATGGTATTCCATCATTTGATATTTACATTCAGGAGTGTTTAGAGTTTGAGAATAAATACAAGGCTGGATTTCCTCTACAAGTCTTAATGCCCAATTCCAATTTTCTGCCTATATCTGATTTTTTGTTCAATGTATTTACATTTTCTTTTTTAAGCAGCTCATATCGGATACCTGTATTTACACGGCTTTAGCCTGTAGCAGCAGGATGCAGCTGCGCATCCACACATTTCTGAGATGCATGTGAACAAAACGCTTCAGTGGATGAGAGAACTATTTAAAAATATAATCANCATTTCTGAGATGCATGTGAACAAAACGCTTCAGTGGATGAGAGAACTATTTAAAAATATAATCAGCAGGTTAAAACTTTAACATGTGCAGAGAGAAACATCTGATATGTTGTGTGAGTGTTTATCTCTCCTATCAGGACACGTAGTTTCATCAGGCGATCACGGAGGAGAAGTGGGTGGAGTAGTGTTGTAATGGCAACTCTCACATGTCTATATAACACGTCTATTTGACATAAACATACATCAGTATGTCTGATATATAGAGTATGTCCTCCATTTCTGTTTACAGAGAGCAGTCATCTCATTGATCGCTTACATAATCCATATGCGGACAAGACAACATGATGTAGAAGTGGGAATGAGAAGGAAATTCCAATNGCTTACATAATCCATATGCGGACAAGACAACATGATGTAGAAGTGGGAATGAGAAGGAAATTCCAATCTGTGTATTTAGACAGCAGTCGCATTGGTGGATATCTGATATGTATCCGATTTATTTCCACATATTGAAGTGGCCCAAATCGGATCTGAGCATATCCAATTTCATGTGGTTATTTACCATTTGCATCTTCAGGAAATGTATCCGATATGTGTCACATCTGCGCAAAAAATCGGAATCAGGTCGCGTGTGCGTGGTCGTGTAAATCCAGCCCCCAAGTTTCTGTTGAGATGATTATTGTCAGTGTAAGTCCCTGTAAAAAGAGACCCACGTTTTTCTTAGCTTTGAAATCCCTTTCCATTCTTACACACACACACACACACACACACACACACACACACACACACACACACACACACANACACACACACGCACACACACACACGCACACACACACAAGGTACATTCAAAACCAAAAACACCAACAGTGTTTTCTCATTTTCATAAGTGGTTCATTAAAATGTTTATTTTTCAATATTTATGGCAATTTTTTTAAGATACCAATCTCAAATCAGGCAGATTTATCCCATCATATATTATGAATAGGTCCAATTTGGTCAGGATCCCTATTAATTTTAAAAACTACTGGTTCTGATGACAAATAAGGAAATTGGGATTTATTATTATTACAGTTGTTTCTTCTTTTCCTTTCTTTGGAGCAATGTGGTGGTGCTGTAGTTGTAGTACCACACAGCAACAGTGAAAAGACACTTTCTGTTTGGAGTTCCCATGTTCTCCCCACCCTGGGTGTTAGGATGGTTCAAATGCAGTTGAAGAATTTCACCAGAGAAGCGTGGGATCAATAAAAACATACATATTAGAAAAAGTATGTTTTGTTTCAGCTTGTTTACTTGAGGGTGTATGCACTCAAATGAGTTCCTTCTATAGTTTTAGTTTTTTCCTAAAAATTTAATGGCTCATTTAGATGTAACAACCATTTAGAACAAAATCTCTGCAGCATTTGAATTATGAAATTCACTTGTTGAACATTAGCTTAATGCAACCATATTCTTCAATTAAAAGAGCATCAATAGACTTTTCAATTTTTAAAATATTAACTTTGACATCATTGAAGCGATGATGATGGTGAAATGGTTTCTACAGGCTTGTTTGTTTGTATCTATCCACCTCTGGAGCATTGTTGTAACCCCATTCCTCTTCTTCCTCTCTGTAACACAAGAAACAACATGCACATCTGTTTACTTTATGTTTTAGTTTACTTTTCATCTCCTTTACCTGTGGGCTAATAATACCTGACAAGGTAATATACACTCAGTGGCCACAAAAATAGAAACACGTGTTCATTCCAATACAATCCAAGAAAAGAGTTTATCATTAGGATTGGCTTTGCAGGTTTATGTGAATAATTAATTAATCAGTCATTTCAAGCCCTAATAGCCATTAATTATTAATTTGTTGGTTATTAAAATCAATTTAATTCCACCTTGGTGAATAAAAGTATCAGTTTCTATCTAAAACATGAACATTTGTGTATTTCAAACTGTTGCCCTCTAGTGTATGTATTAAGTGAATACAGTATTTCCCCTGTTGTCATGAAACACTTTTTATTTTTACCAGTATCAAAAATGTCCACAATGTGGCAGTGCTATGCTTTCAGAGTCAAGCTTCTGCACAGTCACAAAGTCTTGTGAGAGTTCAGCAGTTCATGAGACTCTCCGTGAAAATAATTGTGAACCACAGTAAAATACCACTGTCCATCTAAATAAGATTTGTGTGTGTGTGTGTGTGTGTGTATTTCAGTGAGCTGCTAAAGAAATATGATGTTAATATCTGTGCCTGAATCTGCTCAGCTTCAGTCCTCCAGTAAATAAAATGACAAGGCTTTGCATTATTATGTTTATGCTGCCCCTTAGCGGACAAGACAGAAATGGCAAATCCCTGAGCTTTTCTTTTCAAAGTGCTGTGATTTGATTGAGATGTGGCATGAAAAAATTCATGAATTGTAAAACAATGCATTCAGACAGAAAAACAAAATATATATATAATTTACATTTCCCCATGTTTTTTCATTTATGACACCACAAATGCATGCATTGAAATTAAACACATATGAGAATGTGTACTGTATTTCACTGCATTTCTAAATGCATAGTGTACTTATCTATTTTTTTATTTTTTATTTTATTTATGACCTTCTTGTGTTTCCATTACTTGTGGGATCCTCACGAATGTGTTTCGCAGTCTGCTGTATGTTGTCCTAATGGTAGACTGACTTGTAACAAGCTCTGCTCAAAATATATAAACTTGATTTTTTTTTTTTTTGATCATATTACATATGATGTGTTAAAGTGACTACTAGTTCCTTGTTGTAAATTAACATGTGAGTAAAAGTTAATTTATTTCTAGTAACTTGTTACATATCACAGGTGTTGGTAACTAAACTAGTTTTGGCTTAATACAAAGAAAACACCTTGCATTATTGTTGACAAGTGAGGAATTAGCCAAAACTATTTTTTTTTTTTTTTTTTTTTTTTGTTTCAGTTCTTTTGTGAAGCTTGTGCCAGGCAAACTGTGAGAGACTTATGATCGTATTGTCATTACCAGGTATTTATCTTATAATTTGGTTTTATTAAATGTGCTCCCCAGTCTGCTGTACAGTCTGTCTGCTGTCCTAACCAGAGTTGTGTAGAGCAGCCATAAACTGTACTCAAGTTATTGTTACTTTATGATAATAGTGACTCAAGTATAAGTAAGAGTATTCACCAAAATAATGACTTTAGTGAGAGTAAGAAAGTATCTATTAAAAAGATTACTTGAGTAGTGAGTAACTTTGATCAAGCTTATTCTTTACAATAATCAACAAGCTATGAGGAAAAAAATGCATAGTAGCCACACGTAGCTTCCAATACAATCCAAATCATATCATATAAAGAAACAGTAGACAGTAATAAATCAGATATTTACCACATAACAAATCATGACAATTCTGGCCTGGCCCTGTATACAAAATATAAACATGCCACCAGCTGCCATTACATTGCCATAGAAGAACTCTTTATTAACTTCCTGGAACCTTGCCTTAAGGGTGCACACCATAGCACTATGGGATATGTAGTGCCTACTGCTACACCTCCTCCGTTTAGCTGAGCAATGCTATTTCAGATGAACTGTACTTTGAAATTAAATTAGTTTCTTTCCGTTTCTTAGCTGTATAAACTATTCTGAAATTTAACTTAAACACATCTTTCTGTTTTGACTTAACCCCAAACCAAAACTTTTTTTTTTTTCTTTTTTTACAAGATGTTTTTCTGGGATTTTGAAAGTCTGCCAAATTAGTAACAGTCTCTGTAGGCCAAAGGTGCAGCCTGTTTCTCCATAGAAGACCTCGTTCAGTCTCTACCACAGAGGATCTGGGTGTGTCAGCAGTTCTAAGAACTGCTCCTGGGATTTCTTCTGTGGTGATCCACACTTTTCTCTTCTGGTGAGAGTTCCGGAAGAAATCTGGAATGGTGCCTCCGGTTGTAGTTTGCTGCCTGTTTATGCCTTCCCTTTTCGTCCCTCTTACGTAAAGTGTGCACATTTGGCCACTTTGGGTTCAGATGAGCTGTGGACTGAGGCACAGAGGTGCGTAGGTTTCTCCCCATGAGAAGCTGGGCTGGAGAGAACCCATGCTCCAAAGGGGGTTGCTCTGTAAACTAGCAGCACCCTGCTTTGATCCTTGTCCCTTTTCCACAGGTTTTTGATAGTTTGGGTTGCAAGTTCAGCTTCCCCATTAGCTTGGGGATAACGTGGACTGCTAGTGATGTGTGCAAGCTGACCTTGCCTTGTGAATGTTTTAAATGACTGGAACGAAAACTGTGGCCTATTGTCCAACACCAGAGTTTCTGGAACACCATGACAGGCAAATGCCTCCTTAATGGCCTGAATAGTGGTCTCTGCTGAAGTAGACCTGAGTTCTCTACCTCCACATATCTTGAGAAATAGTCTACAATCAGCAGATAATTCTTCTTGCACCACTTGAACAGATCTTGCCCAACCTTTGGCCATGGGCGTTCTGGGACAGCCGAGGTAATCATGGGCTCTCTGTGTTGTTTTCTGTGCGACACAACACAGAACACAAATCTTACATTTCTCCACTATTTGTCCTAACTGGGATGAGATGACAGGCCACCACACAGACTCTCTGGCCCTAGCTCTACATTTTGAAATCTCTTGATGTCCTTTGTGGAGTTTTTGCAGTATGCCTGCAAAATGTCTTTTTTCCTCATAGACTGTGGTATTACCAGTCTTTCTCCTTTTATAAGAAGGCTCCCAGCAAGGTGAAGATCTGCTCCAGCCTGCCAGTATGGCTTAACTGCTTTACGTTGTGTATCTCTGGCTATTGTGTGTTCAGTATTCTATCACCTTTTTACAAATTTCATCTTGCTTTTGGGCTTTTTTTTATTTTTTTATTTTTTTGTGCCTGCACCTCATGAGAGCTCAACTTCTCTTTCAGTCTTTGAAAACCTCTCTTTTGGGGCTCTGCCCAAATCCATTCATTTCTCTCTCTCAGCAGTTCTTTCAGTGGCACAGTGACTGTGGCCAACTCAAATTTAGCAAGGTAGTTTGCCATGCCCAAGAAATGACACACACATTCACACACATTTTGGCTTTCCTTCACACATTTTGGCTCTGGCATCTGTAATATGGCTGTAATATAGCATTTACCTTATCTGGGTTAGGTGCCATTTGCAGAGACTTTGTGGCCTACAAAGATTATGTGTTCTTTTGCAAACTCACATTTGTCATTTAGAGTGAGACCTTCATGCTGCAGTTTTCTGGAGAACACGATGCAGTCTCTGATCATGCTCCAGTCTGTCTTTGCCATATACGAGGAGGCATGACAGAGTACTGGGACATCCTTCTCTGAAAGTGCTCTGAAACTGATGCAATGCCAAAGGGGAGTCAAATTGAACTGATATCTCCCAAATAGCGTGATGAAGGTTGTAAGGGGCTTTGACTCTGGGGTAAGTGGAATTTGCCAAAATCCAGATCAGGCATCCAGTTTTGTGAATATTTTTGCATCTGACATCATGGCCAGGGTTCGGTCTACCACTGGAAGTTTGTGACAATCCCTTTTTGTTTTGTTCTTTCATTTATTTAAAGAAACCATAATATACACAGGTGTTGACAATACTGAAGTGTCTTTTTGTCTGGTCTGTCTTCCGTGTGTCCCACTTCACAACCTGTCTTGACAACCTCATACGTTTCAAACTTAAATAACATTGCTGCCACCTTGTGGCATACCATGCATATAACATGCTACATATCATTTCTACACATCTCCTTTCCTTTGAAAACACAAAATCCACATTTAAACAACTTTGTAACTGGGAACAAGTAAAGATAATTAGCCATAGTTTGCTCAACTCAAATTAACTTTCACTTTATCTCTGATAATGCATAAAAATTAATCAACATAAACATAGCATATTACTATTTGTTCTCAGAGAATCACATAATAAACATTCACAGTATGTTTCAGACTTCTCAGACCTTGTTTTTAAACATCTCACAAGTTAAGTCTATCACGTTTTTTGATTTCTCTCTTCGATCTTTGTAACTGATTTGTGCTTGTGCTGGTGTTTNAAGTCTATCACGTTTTTTGATTTCTCTCTTCGATCTTTGTAACTGATTTGTGCTTGTGCTGGTGTTTAAGTCTGTGTGTGTGGTGGCATCACCATCTGCAGGTAAGGAGGACGATAACTCCGATTCTCCACTGTTTACATCAAGCTCTTGGATAGTCTCTTTGGTTGTCAGGAGACTGCACCGATTTCGTCTCAGATTCAGCCCATCTTCAGTCCTCACAGAGTATGACCTGGGAGCAACTTCTTGGAACTTCAATCCTCACCACATCATTTCTTGCCAGAGATTCAAGGCATTTGGAGGATCTGTCATAATATGAGTTCTGTTTCAGTTTTAGTTGCTTAAGCTTCTGGTCAAGATTTGCATTATGACTTGGTTCTGCATAATGAGGTAGTGTCATTTGAAGCTTTCTGTTCATCAGCATCTCTTCAGGAGACAAGCCACATTCCAGAGGTGAAGTTCTGTAGGCTAGTATGGCAAGATAGGGATCTGACTTGCTATCCACAGCCTTTTGTAAGAGCCGCTTTAGGATGTGCACGCCCTTCTCTGCTTTTCCTTTGATTGATGATACAATGGACTTGGTGTGATGTGGTAAAAGTTGTAATGTGTAGAGAACTCTTTCCACTCTGTGCAGCCAAAACATGGACCATTGTCTGTTACAACCACACTCGGTATGCCATGCCTTGCAAATATGGATTTAGCATGTGTGATTACACAGCTTGCAGAAGTGGATAAGAGCATTGCCATCTCAGGAAAATTTGAGTGATCATCAAGAGATCCATTCCAACTTTTTCCCATGGAGTTGGTGGTAAGGAAGCTACCATCATGGGTTCCTGTGCTTGTTTGTTTCTGTGTTTTAAACATGTTTCGCATCCACTTATAAGTCTCTCTGTGTCTGACAGTCTCTTTTGCTTGCCTCTTGCATTTTTCCACACCAAGATGACTTTCATGAATTCTTTGAAGCATATCCATGTTTTGTTCTTTTATTTATTTAAAGAAACCATAATATTCACACAACATGTTAACAATACTGAAGTGTCTTTTTGTCTGGTCTGTCTTCAGTGTGTCCTGCTTTACGACCTGTCATGACAACTTCATACGTTTCAAATTTAAATAACATTACTGCCACCTTGTGGCATACCATGCATATAACATGCTACATATCATGACACTTTTAACCACTGCATTCAGGGGAATGAAGTCCACACAAATTCTGAGTTTTTCATTTTTAGGCTTTGGGATTACAACCATGCCTGAACACCATGCAGTCACTTTTGAAAATCACACCTGCTGCTTCCATTCTGTCTAGCTCCTCATGCACCTTATCTCTCAGGGACAGTGGGACCCTTTGAGGTGTTGAAAGGGCAACAGATTTGGCATCAGGCTCTAATTCAATAAGGTATGGTTCTTTTACTTGTCCCAATCCCTGAAAAACAGATGGGTATGCTGTTCTGAAGTCTGTGTACTTTCCACTAACCTCTTGAATTCTGTGCAATAACTGCAACCTGTCAATAGCTGGTTGACCCAGCAAGGGATTTGTGAGTCCTGTCACAATGTAAATGTCCTGTGTAGTCGTGTGCTGTCTTGATTGGCTAATCTACCTTTAAAGCGGCCTTTTACTTTAAGAGGATAAGGACCTGGTCCCAACAGTTTCTTTAGTGTGTTTCTCTTAGTTCACCATCTTTCTCTGGCATGTAGAATGCTTCAGGTATGGACATAACATCTGCACCTGTGTCCAGTTTGTCTCCATTCAGGTGTATTTCCTCCAGGCAAGACTCTGAGGCACTTACATCAACTATTCCCAGAAAAGCAAAAGCTTGAGTGTCTGTGTGTGTTTGAGCCTCAATAACTGCATGTACTGCTTCCCCTGAGCAGCAAGCTATGGTGTAATGTCCTTTTTTGTGACACTTTCAACACTCAACCTCCCTAGCCAAACAATCTTTCCATGACTGTTTGCAGCCTTTTCCACACCAGCCACACTCTTTATTTCTATGTGTGTCCTGTTTGTGTCCTCAAACCGGTTTTTGCTCAGCAATTTTTTTTTTCCTTTTTTCATATTTGTTCTTATGGCATCCACATTTGATGTAGTGTCTCTTACCACTGTGCTGTGCAGTATTGTTTGTTGCTTTTTGACAGTTTCACTTTGTCTCACTTTTTGAATGGCTTTGGTCAGCAGTAACTCTGAGTCCATTTGCAGCCTGTTCTGACAGTCTTTTATCTTTCATTCCAGCTACAATTCGGTCTCTTATCAGTTCCTCTTTTAATACTCCAAAATTGCAATGTTCCGCCAGATTATGAACAGCAGAATGAATTCTAGAGATGGCCAATTCATGAATCATTGAATCAGAAGACTCGATTCTTAGTCCATGAGTCGGTGAACTGGTTCACAGCTGTAACTGAGCCACATACTTCCGGTTCATTTCAGTCCATGACATAAATGAATGAGATTCAATATATTTATATACTTTTTCTTTCACAACATCCCATCTTTGAGATTAAANATGAATGAGATTCAATATATTTATATACTTTTTCTTTCACAACATCCCATCTTTGAGATTAAACAATACATTCTAACTCCAACCATTAAACTAATGTCTGTTTGGCTCAGGCAATCCAGTTTGTGTGGCACCAACACTGCTTAAGTGGCGTTTGATGTAGTGTAGGTGAGCATCCACCAGGGGGCGCACTCACAGACAGGCTCACTGAGTGGAGACAGACACAGAGGGCAGAGCGAGAACCTATGAACCGATGAACTGATGAGCCAATGAACCTATGAACCAAGTCGATGAACCTTTGAGCCATAAGAACCGTAGAATCATGAGTCGTGTGAGCTGAATGAATCACATGAACCTATGAACCAAATGAACTGAATGAATCGAATGATCTGAGAGACTCGTGACAGATGCTTGAACCAAAAACTGAGAGAAATCTCTGATTCACCATTGTTTGTTTGAGTGGGGTAAGAATGAAAGACAGAGCTTGCCGGAAGGGATTAAGGTCTGCTAGTTTCTCTTTATGATGAGATTTCTGCTCAGTTTGTCTCTCAGCATATTGAAAGTAAAAGGAAGCGACTCCACAGCGCATTATAATGATTACACGTCTGTGTTTGGAATTGTTACAGCATATTAAAGCACCAGTGTGTGACATGTTTAAGCTACTAAATATGCTAATCGCTGAGCTAATAGTCTAGCTCTCTGTGTGTGTGTGTGTGTGTGTGTGTGTGTGTGTCACCA
The DNA here is from genome assembly GCA_014773175.1 of Lucifuga dentata. Classification (NCBI taxonomy): domain Eukaryota; kingdom Metazoa; phylum Chordata; class Actinopteri; order Ophidiiformes; family Bythitidae; genus Lucifuga; species Lucifuga dentata. Next base: position 15,589 of record VXCM01008484.1, read on the forward strand.
TGTCTACAGGAATGCTGATTTACTGGAAAGCCAACTTAAATATATTTATGATCAGTGTTTTTGGACATTCTTTATAAATTGAAACACCACATGCAGATACATTATTACACAAAGATGCTTAACAACACAAGAATAAGAATAATTTTCAAAAGGAAAAAGTAATTACTTTACATAAATTACAATAGCGAACTATATACATTCATTTACACATATTTGCACAATTAGACTGCAATTATTTGCGTCCTCTGCAGGATCTAACTGAAAGATTGGACTAAACCGATACTTGTAAATGAATCAAATTTTCCATGTTTAATGAATTCCTCCACAGTCTCTCCTTCTTGTTAAACTTCTGTTATTAAACTGGGCTCTCTCTCAAAAATCAATTGTATTTTTCGATATAACATTGGTCAAATGTCATCTTTACAGTATCATGTTTCTTTTTGTCTTCAGCAGTCATTGGTAAAATGGCTAGAATATCATCTGCTGCACTTCCCATAGCATATAGCAGTGAGTTCACCTGATACTCATCCTCTTTAGTGTCCAGCCTTGATGCAATGCGAAATCTCTCAAATCTGCATATCCATCTCAGCCAGTCTGAAGAAATGGAAAAGTCAAACAGTTCTGGATGTGAAAACTCGACCGTTATCGTCATCTTCTTCGTCTCTCTCTCTCCTCATCCAATGAGATCTCTGGGATATTGNATCCTCTTTAGTGTCCAGCCTTGATGCAATGCGAAATCTCTCAAATCTGCATATCCATCTCAGCCAATCTGAAGAAATGGAAAAGTCAAACAGTTGTGGATGTGAAAACTCGACCGTTATCGTCATCTTCTTCGTCTCTCTCTCTCTCTCTCTCTCTCCGGGTGTCCACCTGCACACGATGTGTGTGTGTGGCTCATTTGGTCCATGCTCTTCAACCCACGGTAATTACGCGGTAAATTAAGCTAGAGTCTTCACTTAAACTCTTCACTATTCAGACTGTGCTAAACTATGTCTCCTTGGATGTGAAAACACATTATTTTAAGCAAATCTGACACCATGCATAAATATGTGACCAGCCATCATTACATTGCCATAGAACTCTATTAACTTCCTGAAACTTTGCCTCATGGATACGCACCATAGCATTATGGGATATGTAGTACCTACTACTACAGGTCCCAACCAGTTAGCTAGGTTAGCTTAATGAATTTACTCAAAACAGAACAGGAAATCTTGAGTTAGCATTAGCAGCAGTAGCTAGTTAAGTAGCTAACATTGCAGCTTACTGACATGTTTACTTAAGTTCCATGTTGAGTTCTTAGAAGCTGAAATGTCCAATTTTTTAGGTAGAGAAAGATGGCAACACATTATGTAGCTATTGGTTTTGGTACACTGGGGNGGGGGGGGGGGGCTATTTCTCACACCTCCCTTTCTCTTTTTAGAATCCTTTTTTCATCTAAGTGCCAAGAATAGTATGAAAGAAAAAAAGATGTGTTTGCTCAGTTTAAGTTCATTTTAATTAATATTATATTGTGCAGTGCAAAGGCCACTGGCCGGCCCACCTATCAACTCTCAATGAGTCCAACACCATGTCAACCCATCGTTGTCATGGAGATGATGGGATGCTGAATGTGATTGGACCAAATCAAAGCAGAGTAATGTAAATTCTCTATTAAAAGCCAGTATTCAAATAATAGCCTGTATCTAATAATAGCCAGGGAGCGGAGTCAGCAGGATAAAATAAAAGCCAGTCTCATATAAAGACGGTTTGGTGTTTGTCTTTTACTGGTCCAGGAAACTCTGAGTTAATCTGCTGCTGCCACCAGATGACANGGTTTGGTGTTTGTCTTTTACTGGTCCAGGAAACTCTGAGTTAATCTGCTGCTGCCACCAGATGACAGCAGCCATTGGTACCAAACCGCTTAAAAACCTCTCCAGCCGTCGTCCTCCAGCCAAGAAGGCATGACCAGCTCAACGTGAAACAAAGTCATAAACATGGAGCCTGTTGTCACTGCGATCATCGCAAGTGACTGCAATCGCATCGATCACCACAAGCGATTGCAGCCAAGTCTGCAGTGGAGTGCGAAGAGGAAGTGTGTGTGTGTCTCGTTTATGGGACTGTTTGTGATAAGGACTGTTCTCGAAATGTAGCAAACATAGCAGAAATCAGTTCTATCTAGTTTCGGTTGTCAGTGAGTAATATTGAGTCAGATGCTTGTTCAGGGAAAACAGCTTAGATAAGATTAACATGAACATACAGTGAGTTATTTGCAGCTGAGGCATGTGAGGTGGAAATTTCCACTACAGTGCCTGGAGGCATGTTCACACCGACATCTTCTCCTTGTGGCGGTGTGTTTTTATGCAGTCATGGGTTTGTCCATCATCAAAATTAAATATTCTCACAGACAGTGGGGCAATCAGACATTCGGTTTCACGCAAAGTGGAGAATTTTGACTCATTACATCTGAGCGATGTCTTGCAGATAATACAAATAAAAAAGTAACACAAAGAGTGCGACCAAATGTAACAGAGTAAAAGTATATTTTTTTCTTCATAAATATATTTAAGTATGAGTTAAAAGTATCCTGCAATAAAACTACACAGTAAAGTACAATTTTGTGAAAAAAGTTACTTAAGTAAATGTAACAGAGTAAATGGAACGTGTTACTACACACCTCTGGTCCTAACATTCCTTTTTGGAGCTTGCTGTCAGGCAAACTGTGAGATATTTATGAGACATTTTATTCTTACCAGAAATAAACTGTTGATTTGAGCCAATGATGTCAGCAAGTGATTCCTTACTACACAATGCAAGAGAAATACTGAAAGCCGCAACATAAGCCAGTGTAAGTATAATTTGGCATGGCTAGCCATTTTGGTGAGTTGCAAACCTAATGTGAAATGTTGTGAACAAGTAATAAGTTTATTGACATCATAATTCAAAGATTTATTTCATTTCTGGCATATTAATAATTGTTGTCCTAGAAGTTACAGGTTTAATTGTCAGATTTTTCTGTAGATATAATGTGTTATTCCAGAGTTCAGTAGTTAATGTAATTAATGACATTCTCAGTGAAAACAGTTGTGAAGCGCAATAAAATACAACTGTCCATCTAAATAAGATTTTATTTGTGTACTTCTGATAAATACATAAATATTTGGCACTGGAGTAACCCAAGGCCTTGTCTCTTTAGTCAGCTACATTTGCTGTCAGTTTTAAAGGAATACTGCTTGCATGACTTCCAGTCATGAGTGATACAGAACAATGTAAGGGGGTCAGCGCAAGGTGTGTTTTGAACATTTTTACCTCTCTCTCTCTCATGGTACTCGCTCCCTCTCATGTCTCTCCCCTATGCTGGTGAGGAACATGGTGCATGTGCCAGCACAGCTGCAATAAATCAATAATCAATCAAGGAAGCGAGCCAGTGTCTCCAACATAAAGATTGGACAGCTCATTCTTTGAGATTTATTGTTTTTTTTATTTAATCTTTATTTAACCAGGAAAAAACCTTTTGAGATTAAAAATCTCTTTTCCAAGAGTGTCCTGTGAGATATACAGAGAAAGCGAGGCTGGCTGTGCGATACTCCTGGTGTGGTGTTATACTGAACATGGATCACTAAACTTTATCTCTGTGTTGAACTGTGATTTAAAAGTGTTCTCGACTAAGTTGTGGGTTCGTGATTACAGTCGAGGTAATCCTGTCAAAGAGTCGGTCACATTTAGCACCACTTCCCCCAGCAAGAGTACAAACCAAAGTAGTGCCCCTGCCCAGCCAACTTTAAACTGCTAGGCCTCAATGCCAGCACATCAACAGTGGGGAAAGCTAAAGCAGCATCCAGTGATGACCCATTCAGAGAAAACAGAGGTGTTCTTCAGTTCAGTGAAAATGGCAGTCAAATTCATCCCATCCCATGCTTTGTAGACACTGGCTCAAGTCACCATGCTGAGACAGAGCACCTTTCAGTAAGTGTTTGGTGAGAATGGTGCCAAAATAACAGACCCAACAACATGGTTGACCTGACCACTACAAATGGTCAAACCATCCTATAAATCAGTTGTGCAGTCATGGACATTACTGGGACCAGTTGCAGTGGGGTGTTGTGGAGTGGTGGTGGTGCAAGACTATTGTCTGCCCCGGATCCCTGGGCTGCTAGGCATGAAAGTGATGCAGACGTGCTGATAACATCTTTTTCCAAGATGTTATTGCAAGGCCACATGCCAGCCCATTAGAAGCCAACTCACTAGGGCACACAGCATGGATGAAAGTGATGAAAAGCTGCTGTCAGGAGGCCAGGTTCATGCAGCCAGAGTAGAATGTAGGTTATGTAAGAGCCAGCAAAAATGTATACATCCATTCAAAGCAAGAGATTGTTGTCATGGCACGAGCCCTAGGGGGACCTGGTGGTCATCTTTATGTTGTCCTGATAGACCCAATGACAGAGGCTGCTGCTTTTCTGGTAGCACAGGCTGTGGTGACTGACAATGGAAGGTGAGCTACTTCCTCTAAGGCTCAACAATACCACAACTTCTCCAATTTACCTCCACTGTTATCAGAAGCTGGGACACCTGTCTACGTTGTCAGTCTATGGCTACTCCAGGCACTACAGAGGTTAAGTTATAACAGGTTGAATCTAGTCCACCAAAGAGGGTTGAAAATCCAATCTCAGTCGATCGTTTAGGCACCAATCTCTCTACTGAAGAACAGTGACAAGTAGTGCAGTGTCTGGAGTGGCACTGTGAGGTGTTCTCAGTAACTGACCATGAGTACAGGAAAACTAATACATTAGATTCCAAAAGGGGATGCCCCAACCTATCCACAACAGATACCGACAGATTCATCCAAACATTTACTAAGAGGTATGGGCTCTCTAGCTGGATATGCTGGAGGTGGGGGACCATCCACCAGAGTTGCAGCCTTTCTGCCAATTTACCTGGATGACATTATTGTCTTTAGCCTTTAGACTTTGCCACTCACCTTAAGTATCTTGAGCAATTTTTCACATGGCTAGCCCAGCATGGTCTCAAACTGAAACCAAATAAATTCCACCTGTTCCAGTCATCTGTCCAGTACCTGGGCCACATTGTGTCAGAGCAAGTGTTAGCGCAAAGGTCATACTAGAGTCGCCACAACCAAAGACAAGGAAGGAGCTAGAGGCTTTCCTAGGGCTGGTAGGAAAACCTTTAGCTTTCCTACTAGCTAAAGGCTTTCCTTTAGGAAAGCTAAAGAAAGCTTTAGAAAAGGCTTTCCTTTAGGAAAGCTAAAGGCTTGGGGTTACTACCAGAAGTTCATCCCGAACTTTGCAAGAATAGCTGCTCCTCTGCATGCCTTGTTAGCTAGATTCTCACAGAAGCAAACCCAGAGTGTCAGCTCTCCATTGAAACAATGAACTCCTGAATACTACGCAGCATTTCAAGGTTTGAAACAGGTATTAACAAAAGCTCCTGTTCTCACCTTTGCTAACTTTTCTCTACACAGATGCCAGCAACTGTGGCCTACGGGCAGTGTTGTGCCAGGTTCAATATGGAGTAGAAAGAGTTATTGCCTATGCCAGCAGGAGTCTACACCCAGTAGGAAAGAACAATTCCAACTATAGTTCCTTCAAGTTGGAGTTCCTGGCACTAAAATGGGCAAGAAGCTGAGAAGTTAAGAAGTTTCATGAGTCTTTTCTGGGCTCTCACTTTACAGTGTTCACTGATAATAACCCTCTTGCTCACTTGCAGACCACCAACCTGGGGAGTCTGGAGCAGAGATACACAGCCAAACTAGCCAGTTACAAGAAGTTTCAGGGTGGAAAGGCTAATACCAATGCTGATGACCTTTCACATTGGCCAATGGGAGCCAGGGGACCAGAAATCAGGAATGAAGAGCCCCCAGTGTTTGCTCCATGCTGTCAGGTGGCTGCTGAGGTGGTCATGGCTTACTGTGTTGGTACAGGGAAAGTGGGAGCCCTGCCTTCTCACTCCATCCAAGTCCAGCTGACTAATGTGCAGTTAGGGATGATCCATCAGGAGTGGTGGAAAGTACAGAACCAGGACGTTGCCATTCAACAAATGCTTTTGTCCCTGCAGTCAAAAAGGATGCACAGCAATGCCCTTCACCCTTTGCACCGAAAAAAAGGGAAATCTTTTGGTTAAGGATGGCATTTTGTGTAGGCAAGTGAAAGACCTAAAGACGCTTGCTGAATTAGAGAAAATAGTCCTCTGCTCAGCCTTGAAACAGCAAGTATGGTAAGCCTGTTGTGAGTGAGCAGGTGATAGTGGCCCAGAGAAGACCCTAGCATTGATAAGGAGTCACTTCTTCTGACCTAAACAGGCAGAGGACTTTAAGTCCTGGTGCACTTCTTGCCCTCGATGTATTCCACACAAAGCCCCTACATCAACTACACAAGCCCCTCTGATTCCCATTATCACCTCATACCCCCTAGAGCTGGTTGCAGGGGGCTTTCTGAAGCTACCATTAGCTACAGCTGCCACCAGTATGTGTTTGTAGTAAATGGCCATTTCACAAAGTATGCCTGGGCAATACCTACTCGTGGTCAGTCAGCCAACTGGAAACATCCATTTTATGGCTGTCCTAGTCGATTCCATTCTGACCAAGGTGTCAACTTTGAATCTGCAGTTTTACAATCTCTATGGTGTATTTAAGAGCAGAACCACCCTTATCACCCTGAGGGAAATGGGGCATGCGACCACTTTAATTGTACCTTTCTCTCCTTGTTGGGCACTTTGGAATAGAATCATAAATCATGCTGGCCAAACTACCTATAGTAACTTGTGTTCATATATAATACTACTGATCATTCTTCCACAGGACAGACTCCCTCCTACCTCCTCTTTGGGTGGTGCCCCCATCTTTCCCTGGATGTGATGCTGGGCATTACAAGTGAATACACAGAGCCCCAATTAGATTGGGTAAGATTCTATCATAGGATGCTTCAACTTGCCCACCAAAAGGCAACAAAGAGACTGGACATTGCTCACCAACAGCAGAAACAAGTCCATGAACACCTTCTATTAAGTGTGCCTTTTGTCTTAGGAGAAAGGGTCCTACTACAGCAACAAGGGGCAAAGGTTGGAGGTCAGATGTCTAGGAAAATGTGTTCCATGTAATTGTGAAACAGCCTAATCTGTTTTTGCAGTCCAGCCAGAAATAGGACAGGGAGCAGAAAACCTTGCATTGCAATTTAATATGCCATTGCCCTGCTGACTATAAACCCAGTGTTGAATGTCAGGACAATCCTAATGTAGACAGGCAAGAAGAGGAACAGGCAAGGCCTTTGTGGGGTTTTGTTTCTTTCCCAGGTGCAGCTCAAGGCAGCCAGCCCACAGAACCTACAAGTGCTGCAGCAGAGACACCCCACCAGCACCTCACTTGGTGGAAAAGCCTGGATGGGATGATGCCCAAGCCCCTCAACATATCACCACAATGCCTCAGGCTACAGAAGATCATGTTGGGTCCACCCTATGGTGGACATAAAGGACCACATGGGGAGAACAGCCAGCCAGATACCAGAACTAATCTAAGCAGTTTTTGTGGCTGTCATGAGGACATGGCTATGAAAAGTTGGGAGGAGACGTAAGGGGAGAGGGGTATCAGCACAAGGTGTATTTTCAACAGTTATACTGCTGATCATCTCTCTCTCTCTCTCTCTCTCTCTGTGTGTGTGTGTGTGTGTGTGTGTGTCTCTGTCTCTTTCTGTCTAAAAGCTGCAATAAATCAATCATCAATCAAGGAAGCAAGCCAGTGTCTCCAACATAAAGATGGGACAGCTCATTAAACACTCCTGGTGTGATATCATACTGAACATGGATTGCTAAACTTTATCTCTGTGTTGAACTGTAATTTCAAAGTGTTCTCGACTCAATTGTGGGTCCATGATTATGGTTGAGGTAATCCTCCTGTAATGGTATCAATGTTTATACTGTATTTTACTGGTCTACCTGTGCCAGCTTAGCTGCAGTCTATATGCTGAGTGCACGCATTTTATTTATTGTTTTATTTGTTGATTTTAATCTGCTTGGGGTTTTTTTTTTTTTTTTTTTTTTTACCCCATAGGCTTTACATATTCTTGTCACTGACTTTTATCTTTATCAACTATTGTGTGACTGACTGCCAATATTAATAACAGTTTGCCTTGCCATTCAGCCCTTTTCTTTTTACTCCAGGCAGTCCCCGGGTTACGAACGAGTTCCGTTCCTACGCTGTCTTTAAGTCTGATCTGTACGTAAGTCAGAACAGTTACGTAAGGCACATTTGTAAGCATATATATTTTACCTTTCTATGCATAAGAAACACTTTCAGATATATTAGAACATCTTAAACATAGTAATACTGCTGAACCGCTGACAACGTGCAATGTGTGTTGCGCCGTTCGTTATTATGAAACATTGTATGCAACTCGAATTTTTAATTTATTAGGCTTTATGGTGGTCTGTTCGTAAGTATGGGTTGTTCTCAAGTCGGACATTCATAAGTCGGCGAATTGTAAAACTGTACTACAGTAGAGTGTGTGTTAACACTGAATTTAAGGTTGCTGTGTATTGTGACTGACCTATGTGATGTGTGTTATAGATTTTTGCTTGTCAGTCAGTGTGGATCTGTTTTATTTGCTCTGCCCACCAAGTGTAGCAGGTAGTAAGCAACTGTAAGCAGTAAGACTAAGTGTAACACCTAACTGGGGAAGGATTGATGAGTAACAATAGTTCAAGTTGGTGTTAAGCTGGACCAGTAGGTTCGACTGCTGGAGCCCAATGGAGTGTGCAAGGATACTCAGACACAAAATGGTGAATGCTGAACAAATGTCGGCTTTAGTAAAACAGTTAAAAGAAAAAAAATGAAATACAAAAGATTATATTATTACAATACTGTCAATCAGTATAAACATAAAATATTTCCTTTTGGCCAAATTAAATCACCTCTCAGGTCCTATCTTTGGTTTCTGAAGAGTTTTTTTCCAGTTGGGTGCACCCTTGTAACCTGAATTATGTACACTAGCTCTTAATTCAAGTCACCTAAATCAAAATTCACAGTTCACATTAACAGTATTATCACACCAGATTACAGACACCATTCACTTAAAGAGAATGTCCTCCACATCAGATTCCCATGTACAATATCTCAGTCCAAAGTGCAAGAAAATTAGTCCAAAGGTAAGTTAAGTCCAAAGTTCCCGGGATTTGTCAAATAAAAAGTAGGTGTAGGAATGCAGAGTTCCAAGGGAATTGGGTGAGTGAATGAGTGTGGGGTTGTCTGTAGATTCTGGGCCTATCACACCGCAGAGTGCAGCAGAACCTGTTCAACGATCACAAGTAGTATCTTGGTATGTCTCTCTCTCTCTCTCTCTCTAGATCCAGGTGGGAAGGCTCGCCATCTATTTCACTGGATAGCTCCACACGAAGAATCAACCGTACGAAAAAAAAACCTGACCGATCTCTGTGAGGCGGGGTGGGCACGACACACGATAATGGTGGCTCCCGCTAAAACCACGAGGGTCCTTGCTCGTGCGGTTAGTTTCATAAGCGATCCCTTGCGTAACAGGTAGGTTGTCGTCTATAGCCTCTGTAGTAACTTCTTGATTTTCTCACTTTATAATCACCTTCCTCTAAACGCAGCTCCGACGTCGTACTCTCTCTCCTGATCTGCAGCACACAGCCCTCNAATCACCTTCCTCTAAACGCAGCTCCGACGTCGTACTCTCTCTCCTGATCTGCAGCACACAGCCCTCACACACCCTTGCTACTGCCGTGACCTGGGCAGGTAGGCGGGACTACTCGCCGTTAACAGCTCTCTGATTGGCTGGCTGATACTGTCACACATATCTTTTGCACTACTCATTGGATGGAACTATTAACATGAAGTTGAATCAGAGAATTCAAAATAAGAGNCTTTTGCACTACTCATTGGATGGAACTATTAACATGAAGTTGAATCAGAGAATTCAAAATAAGAGAGAAATGCAGCATAAAAGATAGACAGTTCAAACAAAAATATAACACTTGTTTTTACATTTCAACTTAAAGTAATTTATGATTTAATTATTCTTTACTCTTTTTTTCAAATGTAGTCCACTATATTATGTGGGTTACATAGGCAATTATCCTTATTGGCTGTCTGTACTGTTTTCTTTATTGTAACCTGATAAATTGTGGTTGACACTGTTTAAAGCTTCAGTCTTTCTGTGTTCACTGAAGTGCTTCACCAGCACTTCACTTGGTGCTCGGTTCCAACCAGGTTCGTTACCATGGCCTTACCCACCACTGAGGTCACCGAGGTCAGGACCTCAGTATTTTTTCCGAGGCGTATAATAAAAGTCGTGAAATAATCGCCTAAAAATAATTTTACTTTGGTGCAGCAAAGTTATTGTATCATGGCAAAATGACCGACTTGCTCATCTGATCACCATCATTGCTGTGTGTGTGTGTGTGTGTGTGTGTGTGGTGCAGTGCATTATCTTGTTTGTTACTACAATATCTTTGCTCAACACACACGAAGGTTCTTTACATAAAGCCTACCTGGATTTTGACCTGCAAATTTAGATTTTTAAAGAAACCGGTATATAAGCCGACCCCCTGATGATGTTCCATCAGTTTATTTGTTTAGCAAATTACCTGTTTTTCTGGGTATTGTCATAGTATTCCTGTGATTTTCCGAAAATAATCCATGTACCGCTACCAGTAAACAGTTGATTACCATAACTAACATTAGCTAACATTAAGTTTTCTGGACTCCTCTTCCCTGTCTGAATTGCAGTGATGAAGGTAAGGAAAGCTTTATAAATGAGATATAATTATCACGGCGCTTATTTAGCTTATTTAGCTTATTTAGCTGTGTAATTATGGTTTTTTTTTTTTTTTTTTTGTTATGAATCTCACCAATTGCGTGTTTTCAGTAATTATCCTGTACCTGAGTCGATGCGGGTCTGTCTATATGCTGGACATTCCGGAGTTTTGTAATTCCCTCAGTTGACCTCCTGATGTTGTTCCATCAATTTATTTGTTTAGCAAATTACCTGTTTTTCTGAGTATTGTCATAGTATNCCTGATGTTGTTCCATCAATTTATTTGTTTAGCAAATTACCTGTTTTTCTGAGTATTGTCATAGTAGTCCTGTGATTTTCTGAAAATAATCCATGTACCGGTAAACGTGATATTTATTTCAGCAGCTGATTAACTGATGGATCACAGCTTATTGGCTAACCTTAACCCTAACCCCCAAAATGTGCTGAATAAGATGTTTAGTCAGGAAATACATCATGGTATGATTTAAACTATTTTCCATGGGTAGTTGTAATGGGTAGTATTTCTACCCTTGGAAATTTCGTTCTCTGGGATCCAATTTGAATTACTTTTCTTTACGTTATTTACAGTGGAACCTAAAGGCTGAACTTAACAACAACACAAACACCTAGTATCATTATAGTGTAATATAGTATTATTGTATAACACACATTTTGCTTGTGTTTATGTACTGTTTGAGACACATTTCTATAATCAAATCCAAAATGATGCAAACTCAAACGCAAAGATGAAATAAAAAGGTGTATATAATTTTACTAACTTATTTGAATACACTTTTGCAGGATAGACACGTGAAGAGTCACAGAGAAAGGGACAGGCAGTGAATACAGAGTGAGAGAGAACAAAGAGTCGAAGACAGAGAGAAATGAACAGAATGAATGTAATGCTGAGGACAGAGACAATATGAGACAGAGGGAGCAGGATATGAAAAGCAGAGACAGATCATTTATGCTACTGACTGACATGGTTTTAAAGCTATTGTTATTAAATTTTATCTCTCCAAACGTCTTAAAATGCACGTATTTAGATCAGGGAAATCACAATTTTTTCAGGGGGACATGCCCCCGAACCCCCTAGCAGGCTCAGTTTTTGGACCTCAGTATTTCCAAAACCCTGCGTACGGCCCTGTTCATTACCCACATCATATTACATTTTCCAGTGTGATCAAATCATTCAACAATCTGACTTGGATACTTCTGTTATAATGCAGGCAGTCTAAGCCAGGGGGTCTGCTGGTAGTGTGTCTGGCTTC
>VXCM01008485.1:0-17166 GCA_014773175.1 Lucifuga dentata
ATGTTACATTACTGACAATCATTTCCCAAAGGATAAGACCGTATTTCAGCTTTCCTGATATTTTGCAAAATCTTTTAATGTTGTAGTATCAAGGTACGAGGCTTTACTGTGGTAGTAGATATCGAAGAATAATCTGCAGGTCACTAAGCTCTGACAGATGAAAAACTGCTGTTGTGCAAATAGCAAACCTCTCTACATGTTCAAGTTAAACCGCAAATATTTGATTTTGATTTCAAAATCAAATATTCAAGTGATACACCCACCTTAAAAATCCATGTTTCTCCTGCTAATAGTTACACAGCCTTATGAAGTCACGGTCCTTTAAATTTTTCCATAAACGCAGGTCTTCTTTTGGGACTATATTCCCCGGTGGAGGCATACATTCACTCCACGCTTTTTATTGAGCTTAAACACTAAAATTACATAACTTCTAAAAAAACCTGAATACACGTCTTGTTGGTGATGATGGATTACCTATCCCAAGAACGTTTACAGTATCAACAAGTTGATTTTAATAGCAGAATGAACTGAAACCAATGGAGGTCTGGAAGGTAGGAAAAACATTTTTAATTCACTGTTCCAGTAGTATGCTTTGGGAAGTGATTGTTAGTAACGTTACGTGTATGAAAATATGGTCTTTGGTATGGTATCTTTACTAAAGGTATGGTCCTTTTAATGTTAGTTCTGATTGTCATAAAGTGATGATGTCGTTGGTTTGAAGATCTTTTCTTGTCGAGTGTGAATTGTCATTCTCAGACTTTAACAGTTATTCTGATGCTGCAATCCTTTTAGAGTCAGTTCTGATCTGAATGCGTTATTCTGCTCAGAGAAACATGGACACTCACAGCAACTTCATATTTGCTTGACAAATCTGAATGTTATAAACATCTAAGCTGAATCAAATCTGAAAGTTATAAACATCTAATCAGGATCTACATGAGCAACATCTCCATGTCAAGTAAAAATCAAGTTTTACAACTATAAAATGATGCAAAGGAAAACCTGTTCATATTGTTGTGACATCAGGTGTGTTTGTCAGATAACTTAGACACGGCAGATCTTTCCCAAGTTTCCAACTGGAAATTCCAAGTTTAGTGACCCTTCTAACACTTTTTCATGTTGGAAGTCAGGTTTTACGAGTTGTGAAAAATTTGGGTTGAATTGCACAGAAAGTTCATATCTACACGAAGCTGTCTGAACCTCAGAACACTATTTACACACACTAACATTTTCAGGTTATTGATGTCAAAGTTACCTGTAGAAAAAACACCAGTGTGATCTCAGCAATCCAAATGTAGTAGCGTGTGTGTGTTTCTGTTTGTTTCTTTTTTGGCCACCAGGGGGTGCTGCAGCCAAAGCTTTTTCTGTACCAGTACAAAGATTCTACACACAGTCAGTCTGGAGTCTTTTTGGCTCTGAGGCTACAGACTGACTGGACCGTTCAGGGACATTCCTGACTGTCCTGAATCCACTCCTGAGTTGCTTTGACCGTGTGCTTGTTGTTACTGTCATGATGGTAGATGACGCTTGACCTCAGCTTGAGGTTGTGTGTGGCTGTTATGAAGGCTTTCATCAAGGATCTTTTTATGTTGATCTGTTCATCTTTCTGTTAATGCTGATAAATGTTCCAGTCCTGCTGCTGAGAAACATCCACGCAGCCTGAAGCTGCACCACTGTCTCACCATGCACCCTGTGTCTCACCATGCACTCAGTGTCTTGCTGTGCATGCGTCTCACTGTGCACCACCGTGTCTCACCATGCCCTCAGTGTGCCTCACCATGCCCTCACCGTGCACCACCGTGTCTCACCGTGCACCACCGTCTCACCATGCCCTCACCATGCCCTCACCGTGTCTCACCATGCCCTCACCGTGCACCACCGTGTCTCACCATGCCCTCACTGTGTCTCACCATGCCCTCACCGTGCACCATCGTGTCTCACCATGCCCTCACCATGCACCACTGTGCCTTACCGTGTCTCATCATGCCATCACTGTGCCTTGCTGTGCTGTGCACCACTATGCCTCACCATATCTCACCGTGCACCACCCTGTCTCACCATACAGAAAGTGTTGGTGATGGGAGGCGCCTGGTTTACTTTTACACAAGTTCAGTCTTGCTGTCATCACAGACGATAGAATCTTATTTTTCTTGTTCTTTTGGGAAACTCAAAGTGAGGTCTGGTTTCTGTCTGTTCAGTCTTCATAAAGGCCTGATTGGAAGTGACTTTTTAGAAAGTCACTTCCAAGTTTAAAAGTGACTTTTTGTCACATTCTTCCAGGACTCCACAGGACCTGTGGAATTGTCAGTGACCGTTGGGTTCCTGGTGACCTGTCTGCCTCTTCTCCTTCCTTTATTCAGTTTGTTCAGTTAGAATTCTTCTATCTAAGAATGATGAAGCCACTGAACCCTTTAGGACAGGGATGGGCAACTGGTGGCCCGTGGGCCAGATATGGCCCGCATCTTTGATTTGTCAGGCTCTTGCATGACTTCTCAATTAATAAAAATGAAAATTATAAAAAGTGTTTTCCTTTGTAGTACCACCACCCACTNATGACTTCTCAATTAATAAAAATGAAAATTATAAAAAGTGTTTTCCTTTGTAGTACCACCACCCACTAGCAGAGGGCACTCAATCTCTCGGTCATTACTGGCAGCACAGCTTTCAATGAGAGAATAAGATCTGTCTGGTCTGGTGGGGGGTGGGCGCTATATGTTAACATTCAGCAACAGTTATTTTCCTNAAGATCTGTCTGGTCTGGTGGGGGGTGGGCGCTATATGTTAACATTCAGCAACAGTTATTTTCCTGTATCTCCAAGAGCAAATGTCTCTTTTCCTCTCCACAGCGACAGAACGAGAGGTGGTGAGTGAGTGAGAGAGAGAGAGAGAGAATGAAGGCTTTTACACTGAACATGATTTTAAGCAAAAATAAATCGCGTCTCAATTAAAAGCTACATCAGTTATTAAGTTGTAGAAAACTCAATCAGGTCAACTGGATTCAAGTTTTTTAATTCTGAAACGTTTCACCATCCATCCAAATGGCTTTTACGCACGGACTGTACTGCGCTCAGATATTAATATGACCTGAGACACACCGCCTATACGCTGTTCTGGATTGAATTGGCTCCCTGAAATTTGTCCTCTGCCTCCTCAGATGTGGAGCGTCATGGTAAAGTTTCAGCTCCTTATCAGACAGTCAAACTCTCTGTGTTCCTTCCTTCTCTCCAAAATTGGATGAATCCACAAATGTTTTCTTCTTTTCTCTCACCATCATCACTGGATGATGTTGAATCCATCTTGATATTCTGTTGCACAGACAAACTTTCTTGAGGAGCAGTCAGAAATTCACGTCACAACAGGTGTAAATAGTTTTGACACGATAGGTTTGTCTCTGAATATTTGCATATACACACCGCTTATTCACATTGCATTAACATCTGGTGTAAAACGGGTCGGGTGAGGGGGATTGTGGCCTTTTGACGGGGAGAATGAAATTTTATTGGCCCCCAACCTCAACAAAGTTGCACATCCCTGCTTTAGGACCTTCAAAGCTGCAGCAGTGTTCTCGTACCTTCCACAGACGTCTACACACGTTTCCTTTGAGCTCACTGTTTGGTTTTTACTGCGGATGATTGATGAAGTGTAGAAACCTCTCAGGATGATCAGTGGAAAAGGAAGCTCAACTTGTCCTGTCACAGCAAAGGATCTGAATACTCACGTGTTTCTGTTGATTAGTAAAATACACCTTCAGATCTTTCAGCTGAAATAGCTGTTTGAAAGATGTTTTTACTTTATCGTGTTTAATATCTTGTAATCAGTGAACCACAAATACAAGATGTCTTGACGCGTTTAGATGTCTGCAGCACAGTTTTCATTCCTCACAAGTACAATTTGTGTCAATACCAAATAAAACATTAACTTGCTGTTAAGTGTTTTTCCTCTGTTTGTCCTGCAGTGAGGTGGGTGATGATGATTCTGAGGATCCTCAAGTTTATGAGTCCATGTGTAACATTCAGGCCCAGGCTGGGACAGCAGACACACCTCAGGCCTCTGACTCAGGTAACACTCACACAACAGTCACACCAACCATCTGTCACAATGCAAATACATATATTTGCATCCAGAAGTTTGAGGCCACCCCCCAGATTTAACCAAAACATCATCAATACACTGTTTGTTTTACAATTTATTGCACAGAAAATGACATAAATACATAAAATAAATGTAATTAATTAGTTTTCTAGAAGAATTAGTCACCAGTTCTCACATTCTGTAGCCACTCTGGCTACAGAAATGATTTTTCATGAAGGCATCAGTCTGTATTAGTGCAGCACTCCTGTTGTGTTCCACATCCCTGCTGATGTGTTTTAACATTCTATTCCTGCTGTCTGCCTTCCCCCCACATCATTTAAGATTAATGTGCTACAGTCTGCTCATGCTACATCTGGCGGTGGCCTCAAACTTTTGGCCTGTACTGTGTGCGTGCGTGCATGTGCATATATATAAAATCTTCTGGCCTATATATGTATGTATATATATATATATATATGTATATGTGTGTGTATATATATATATGTATGTATATATATATGTATATATATGTATGTATATATATATGTATACATATGTATGTATATATATATGTATACATAGATATATATATATATATATATATATACACATACACACACATGTATATATATATACGTATATATACGTATATATATATATACGTGTATATATATATATATACGTATATATACATGTATATATATATGTGTGTATATATACATGTATATATATACGTATATATGTATATATATACACGTATATGTATATGTATGTATATATATACATGTATATATATATGTATATGTATGTATATATATACATATGTATATATATGTGTATATACATATGTATATATATACGTATACGTATAGATATATATATACGTATACGTGTGTATATATATATACGTGTATATATATATATACGTATATATAGATATATATATCTATGTATACATATATATATCAGTGGCAGGCAGTCAAGGCCAGCAAGGCCTTCTCTGCCGGCCTAGAGATTGTCAGAATCATCAAATTATGTTTTTATAATTTAATATATACTGTATTTTATTAATGCTTTATGTATTTTACAAAGTTTGTTCCCATCAGTTTATTATTAATGTCATTTCATCGCTATGGTACTCTGTTCATCAGTTTCGCTGCTTCCAGTGCAGCTCTTATAAATTAGAGCTTTTGTCCAATCAGATTTTCCACCTGTGCTGTCTCCAGGTAAAAAAATCTAGCCTGAGGCCTTCAGAATCTCCAGTGAATCCCCTCTGCTGTTCAAGTAAATAGGACGATGTTGTTGATTGTCATATATTTTAACCAATCAGATTTCAAGTTTGCCATGTTGGGCGTGTTCTTTTACACGTCAGGGCCTTCTAGCTGGCCTTGGCCTACGTCATCAGAGTACACATTATGCTAACAGCTAAATAGCCTGCCAGAAATTCATCAGAAGAAGAAGAGAGCCGGTTAGCTTAGCTAACTCAAGTAAACCTAGCTAGCACGTAACGGAGCATTAATGTTTATTTAAACTTTCTTTCTTGACATTTAGATTTTTAGATGTAGTGCTTTAGATTTTTTGTTTATATTTTTACTTAGCCCTGTTGTTTTTTAAACACACAATGGCTGAAGGAGGAGAAGAAATGGATTTACAAAGCTTTTTTCACATTTTGGAACTGAAACACTGATGTACTGTACAGCCGCGTTGTTAAACTCTTTCTAAAGACAGAAAGGAGGATGGACTTTGTCTTCAGATGATGAGCAGCTTTGGTAAGTCTGATGGATTTTTATGTGGCTGGAATCTGTGGAGAAGCCTGTTGAATCTGATTGTGTTATTTGTGTTTTACAGCATTTTTGCTTACTTGCTGGTCGTATGAGTAAATGTGATGGTTGTTGTGAGTTTGTTCTTGTTTCTTTGGTAATGACACTGATTTAGGCTATGCCATGTTTATATGTGATGCAGCATCCTGTCATAACGTGTAATAATGCTACATCCTGTTCATGTCTCTGCAGTTAGTGTGTTGTAATTGACATAGGTGTTGATCCTCGTGTTAAATCACTTTATTCCACTTGATAAAGGTTGCGGTCACTGTGAATATGGGCTGGTTTCGTTGAATAACAGCAGCATATAGTCCTAGTGTTATTGTGAGGTTATTAGAAGGTGTTTAATTGCAGGAGGATCGCATTGAAGGCCTAGGTGATAGTGAAGGCCTAGGTGAAAATACACAGCCCACCACTGATATATATGAATACATGCTCTACTTGGGCAGCCTGCCCAGGTAGATCATAAAATAAAATCCAAATCGTGAGACGGAAGGTACATCCAGCCTTAAAAAAAAAAAAAAAAAAAACTACAACTGAACACTGCTGTCACACACAGCGGGAAGAGGAACCGCGACATGTATATTTCTATTTGAGAGAATAGAATAGGATTGTGTCATGAGGGGGCTTGGATACATGGCATGCCTGCCCACCGCCACAAGTAAATGTCAGCCTGTGGGAAACACTGTCTATCTGCTGTACATTCACTATTAGCTGTTTTCCACTATGGTGTCGAATCATATGGAGCTGTGCTGGGCCAGCTGCCATTACACACCCAGCTGAGCTAAATCAAGCCAAGCCAAGCCCAAGCCGAGCTAAATCAAACCCAGCTAAATCAAGCTGAGCCATCAAATTTCTGGCAGAAGTGTGCTGATCCCTCAGTGAAGTTGTTTACGTAGCAGCACACTGATTGGCTGACATGGGTGGGTGGTCATAACAAACAGCTGGAGATTGAAGACACAGACGCCATATTTAAAAGACCAGACAATTTGTAGAGACAGACACAGATAATCTATTTCAAACTTTATAGTTTTAGAGTTTCTATTAGGCAACTGAAAACTCTGGAATCCAGGAACTGGATGGCGGATGAGATACAGATGCTTGGTAATGCTTGTTGCTGTTTAGGCAGAATGAGAAAGTGTCCAGTCAGCGAAACGCAGCACAGTGTGGATGCAGAAATCCTCAAACCAGAAAAAACTAAAACAGGAGCATAAAAGAACAACAGCAGATCAGACAGGAAATTTTAGGAATCTTATGTGCATTGTGAAAGCGGAAATAAAACCCGAGCTGTGTGGATTAGCGTGGATGTGTCTGGTTCCAGCCAGCAGCGTAGTGTGTACTGAGCATCGTGGTCTTTGTTTTCAGGGACTCTTCAGCAGCCTGTAGTTCCCCAGGACAAGTTGGAGGAGAACCAGTTGGAGGACGTTTATGAGTACAACTACCCGAGACCAGTGGTCCCTCCAGCCCCCACCAGAAGAACCCTGTCAGACATCACTGGCACCTCAGCAGCTTTCAGCAGTCTGAGCATGGACGGCACCGTGGAAGCCTGTATGTATGACACAACATCTGTCTGTGTTTGTATGTTGTAGAACGAGTTCAGTCTTTCTGTCCCACATCCCAAGCTTTACAGAAAATGGTAATTGATAGTTGTTAGGTAGTTGTTGATAAATCTGTTAACATGCACGCTGTACTCTGACCTGTGATTGGTGGTCCTTATGAAGTTAGGATGGAATGCATTTAAAGGACCATACCACCATTTTTCATGTTTGAGCCTAATATATTCAATTTTCGTACGTTATGTTACTGACAATCATTTCCCAAAGGATAAAACCGTATTTCAGCTTTTCTGATATTTTGCAAAATCTCTTAATCTTTCAAAATCAAATATTCAAGTGATACACCCACCTTAAAAATCCATGTTTCTCCTGCTAATAGTTACACAGCCTTATGAAGTCACGGTCCTTTAAATTTTTCCATAAACGCAGGTCTTCTTTTGGGACTATATTCCCCGGTGGAGGCATACATTCACTCCACGCTTTTTATTGAGCTTAAACACTAAAATTACATAACTTCTAAAAAAACCTGAATACACGTCTTGTTGGTGATGATGGATTACCTATCCCAAGAACGTTTACAGTATCAACAAGTTGATTTTAATAGCAGAATGAACTGAAACCAATGGAGGTCTGGAAGGTAGGAAAAACATTTTTAATTCACCGTTCCAGTAGTATGCTTTGGGAAATGATTGTCAGTAACGTTACGTGTATGAAAATTAAATATATTAGGCTCAAACATGCTAAATGTGTGGTATGGTCCTTTGATGGATGGAATTAATAGAATTCCATTGTTGCTGAATGTGACTCATTGCTGAATCGTCTTATGAGAGGAAGTCAGGCGTGCTCACAGTGACTGTAAGCTGATGGACTGTTTACATGCTGGAGTAACTCAACTTCTAAGCTGTGTTACTCAGAGGGCAGCAACATTGATTTAACCCAGTTTCAGTCTGATTATGGAGTATTCATGATGTTTGAAAAAAATTGACTTTTCGCTGGATTTACATGACCACGCACATGCAACCTGATTCCGATCTTTTGCTGACACGTGACACGTATCAGTTTTGCTTCCTGAAGATGTAAATGGTAAAAAGCCACATGGAATCAGATATTTTCAGATATTTTTTTGGACCACTTTAATCGGATACGTATCAGATATCCACCAGTGCTGCTGCTGTCTAAATCCACAGATCAGAATTTCCTTCCCATTCCGACTCCTACGTAACGTTCTGCTTTATCTGCATATGATGATGTCAGCATCAATATGATGACGCTCTCTGTAAACAGAAATGGAGGACATGCTATATATATCAGACATGCTGATGTGTGTTTATGTCAAATAGACGTGTTAATGTGTGATAACAGGCTCCTGTTACAGCAGCAAAACTCCAACTCCACCCGCTTCTCCTCCGTGATTAACAGATGAACATACGTGTCCTGATGGAGAGATAAACGCTCACACAACATATCAGATGTTTCTCTCTGCATGTGAAAGTTTTAACCTGCTGATCAGATTTTAAATACTTCTCTCATCTTAATCATTGAAGCATTTTCTTTACATGCATCTCAGAAATGTGCGCATGCGTAGCTGCATCCTGCTGCTACAGGTCAAAGGTCAAAGCGTGTAAATACAGATATCAGATATGAGTCGCTTAAAAAAGAAAATGTAAATATGCTGAACAAAAAATCAGATATAGGCTAAAGATCAGAATTGAGCATCAAGACTTGTAAATCCAGCCTGAATGTCTTAATCTGATTAGAATCAGGGTTTTAGCATATATGTGAATGTCGTGAATGGTGAGGTCATAGGTCATCTCAGGCTTTGGTCCTCCATGTTAAAAGGTAATGTTTTTAGGTTTTTATAAAGGTCAACTTTTTTTCTTTGGATTGTGTTAACCTGCAGCTGTTGTGTTTAGAGCCGGGCTATGCTATATCATGTCCTTCATGATCATTTTTACTATGATAAAAAGTGCCATATCATGATATTGACAATATTAATTAATAAGAAACTAAACGAGCATGTCTAAAAGTAGCAGGTCAGCGTCTGATGAATTAGCTCTTAAAAGGAGAGCTAGCTCTGTTGTTTGAAATGGTTCAGCTACAAGCTAANTCTGATGAATTAGCTCTTAAAAGGAGAGCTAGCTCTGTTGTTTGAAATGGTTCAGCTACAAGCTAACTGCTAATAGCTAAAGGTGGAAACACAACAAATTGGTTTCTCCACCTGAAGCAGAAACACCTGGTGAATACCAAGAAAGTCACATGAGGAGGAGAGCCAATCAGATGATTTGTTGCAGGAAGTGATGCTGACTCATCAAGCATAGCTGGAGCATTTGCTAGCTGTACTTCCTGTTACAGAACAAGCTATTGTTTACTTATGTTTACTTATATAAATTACCAATACATAATGTTCATATTGATTTGAATATCCTTATTGCAAAAATACCTTCAGATACATGACATTATTTTAAGGCACAGCCTGTCACTCAGCATTACCATAATCATGCAGGGTACTTGAATGCAGCTCAGTTTTCCTGCTTGTACTGAATCTTGTGTATTCTCTCTGTGCTAGGCATGTTTGCAGCAGGTGTTGATGCCGATCGCCCTCCCAAACCTCTCCCTCGGCGGGCCAACTCCGACCGACGACCACGCCCCTTCAACCCAGAAACTTCTGGTCCACTGGCAGAGGTCCCAGGTCCCTCTTCATCCTCCTCAGGCTCCTTTCCTCCCTCTGCGGGTCCCGGCAGCCTGGCCCTGAATGGGGAGATTGAATGTCTCGTGTCCCAAGGCTACTCCATCCAGGACATCCAGAAAGCCCTGGTGATCGCCCAGAACAACCTAGAGACAGCCAAGAACATCCTGCGGGAGTTTGTGTCCATCCCCTCCACGGCTCACATCGCCACATAGTCACTCCGACTGCCGTCTGTCTCGTCTCTCTCCACTCTGTGCCATTAGAATGCATTCATCCAAGCACTTTCCTCCTCAAGTCCATATACACACACAACGCTTCACTCTGGGGTGTAAGACCTCCATAAGTCATGATGGGAAAAGAAGAACATGAAGATAGAGGCGTTTGCAATTGCATATTGCTTGAAACACCCACTTCCAAAGTCAGTTTTCTTTCTGAATTAATGATCAGCCATCATCTGCAGCAGGTCTCGTTTGTTGATTGTTTTAAAGCTTAATAGACATGATAGTTCTGAACTTTATCATGTTGGGTTGCTGGCATCAGCGTGTTCACTGACATGTCTACATGCACCTGCAGTTCATGATGCCATGTGGGATTATTTTTAGCCTCAAAATCTTTCACATCTGCTCCTGATGTCGACTTGTAGAGCTGGTTGTTGCGTGAGCGTGGAGTTCTGAGCGTGTGTTTCGCTCAGATTTCGCTGGCTTTTACTCCCTCAGCCTCGTTTTCCTGTCCGTAGCTTGCATTTACATTGAATTGAATATGACATTAATGCAGCATACGGAGTGGTCAAGCCTTTCCATTAAGTTCTGACCAAGTTTTGAGCCGACAGTTTCTGTGTTGTACTTCGCTGAGGCTGACTTCGTGCAGTCACGGCGTTTTCCCTCAGTCTGCCTGCGTCCTCGTGAAGCTAAGTGTCGAAGCTACACGGTGATGGCGGGTAATTCTCACGCTACGTTTGGATGGCTGTTTCTGATTGGATGTCCCGCTGCCGGCAGCCGTTCAGTGTTGTGCTTCGTAGGCTTCCTGGCAGTTTGTGGCGTATGAAGTTGTAGTTACACAAGTTGGGTTGGAAGTTAGTGACTGACTGGTCTGTGCTAATGAATGTGAATGTAAAGTTGCATTTCAGTATTGCAGGGCTTCATGTTGTACATGTCACCGTGGCTCTTTAAGATGATTCTCAGCTCCTGGATCATGATGGTTGTATGGTGAAATAACGAGTTTAATTAATGTTTACGTCCTCAAATAACATGTTTGTGGTACTAACAGTTTTATCTCTCCATGAATTACAGCTGGTGGCAGTCTGACGGTGAAAGGTGGATTATACTCAAAGTGAAAGGACTTTAAAACGTCCCACTTTTTTCATACATTACATCAGCATTACATTTGCTTCTTTGTCATTGAGGAATATGAAGGGATTTACTTTAAGCCTCAGAAGCAACAAAGGAGTTGTGTCCTTTGTAATCAGGTACTAATACTACAGACTGCAGTAACGGCAGTAGTAAACTCTGGCTGCAGGAAGTGAACAGAGCACTGATACGGCAAAGTGACACCAGAAAGTGTCGAGGAGAATTTCATGACAGATTTCACTTTTAAAGGAACATTCTAGTGACTTAGAAGATTTGCTTTTGCATTACTTGCAAGTGTAACTCTTTTCAGGCTGTTTAAAGGACCATACCACCCATTTTGCATGTTTAAGCCTAATATATTCAGTTTTCATACATGTTACGTTACTGACAATGATTTCCCAAAGG
The DNA here is from genome assembly GCA_014773175.1 of Lucifuga dentata. Classification (NCBI taxonomy): domain Eukaryota; kingdom Metazoa; phylum Chordata; class Actinopteri; order Ophidiiformes; family Bythitidae; genus Lucifuga; species Lucifuga dentata. The sequence continues at coordinate 11,885 of VXCM01008485.1, forward strand.
ATAAAACTGTATTTCAGCTTTCCTGATATTTTGCAAACTCAAGTGATACACCCACCTTAAAAATCCATGTTTCTCCTGCTAATAGTTACACAGCCTTATGAAGTCATGGTCCTTTAAATTTTTCCATAAACGCAGGTCTTCTTTTGGGACTATATTCCCTGGTGGAGGAATATATTCACTCCACACTTTTTATTGCGCTTAAACGCTAAAATTACATAACTTCTAAAAAAACCTGAATACACGTCTTGTTGGTGATGATGGATTACCTATCCCAAGAACGTTTACAGTATCAACAAGTTGATTTTAATAGCAGAATGAACTGAAACCAATGGAGGTCTGGAAGGTAGGAAAAACATTTTTAATTCACCGTTCCAGTAGTATGCTTTGGGAAATGATTGTCAGTAACGTTACGTGTATGAAAATTGAATATATTAGGCTCAAACATGCAAAATGGACGGTATGGTCCTTTAAATTCAGCAGTAGGGCAATTAAGTTAAGGCTGCTTCATCCGACCTGGCAGACTTGGTCAGAGACATCATTGGAAGGCAATCCTGTTTCTACCTTATCAGAAAGCCCACAGTGGAAGGTGGATAAAAATCGGCCTTATCATAGAGATTATTAATCTCAATGCAATTAATCGTGTAAATGGGATAACGACACAAACCTTCACAGATCCTTCCTGTGTCTTCTGTGAAAGACACAGGAATTCTGACCTTCTAAATTTTGTTGGAAGCTGTCTTTGGTCACAAAAGTGTTAATTTGGTGTTCAGTGGACGTGTCTCATACTGCGGTCCAGGATCACCATTTTGGATTGAGGACCAAGGATTCTCTCACGGTTGTTCACGTTAATCTGGGGCAGATCACACAGTCTGTAGGAGCTTTAATAAGAAAATTTGCTTTAGTGTGGCTTTTTCTGTGTGATACCTGCGTTTTCCTCCAAAACAAACCCTGTAACTTAAAGGTTAATTCACGAACATGTAGATGTGCCTTCTGTTAGTCACAAACTAGCCAAACACACAACCATGACTCCAAATCAAATACACAACCGTTTCCATAGCAACACTTTACTCTTTTCCTACTGAGAGGAAACCTAGATGTTCAGACGGCTCTTTTCACAGTTACAGTATTTCTTAAAATCAATGTTTGCCAATCTAGGAGTCGGATCCCAGGTGGGTCCGGGCCATTTCATATCCAGAACAGTGTGTTTATTTTAATATACATTTATTAAATAAAGCCTTCCTCCATGCACTAGAAGTTAGAACATAGGACTAGTTGCAGTCAAATTCTCTGGATAACTCTTGTTTCTAGTCTCAGGAGAATTTTGGGAGCTCAGAAGATTCCAGACCACTAATGGTTGAATCTCTGGTCTAACATAATTAAAGCACCATACCACCTATTTTGCATGTTTGAGCCTAATATATTGAATTTTCATACATGTTACGTTACTGACAGTCATTTTCCAAAGCATGAAACTGTATTTCAGCTTTCCTGATATTTTGCTAAATTTCTTAATCTTCAAAATCAAATATTCAAGCAATACACCCACCTTAAAAATCCATGTTTCTCCTGCTAATAGTTACACAGCCTTATGAAGTCATGAGGCTGTGTAATGACTCATGACGTTTCAAGTATCAACAAGATGATTTTAATAGCAGAATGAACTGAAACCAATGGAGGTCTGGAAGGTAGGAAAAACATTTTTAATTCACCGTTCCAGTAGTATGCTTTGGGAAATGATTGTCAGTAACGTTACGTGTATGAAAATTGAACATATTAGGCTCAAACATGCAAAATGGGTGGTATGGTCCTTTAACAGCTCAGTACTTTTACATGCACAATAAAACTTCGATTTTACTAGGATCAAGTTGATAAACAGATGTTTTTCAAACTTCCTGTAAACACCTTAATTAGACTAAAATCGGCATAAATCAGAGTAATCGTATTGTAACAGACCTGCATAAATGGATTCATCAGTCATATAAACATTACAATCAGTAAATCACGTATGTATTTCATACTCATATTATTGCCTTAATGATGGGAGTATAGTGAGCACGAAAACATCAGTGAAATCTACCAGATCAGAATAACTGCAGTAGTTTTTTTGTTTCCTGCTGATCTGATTCTCTGACCTTCAGAGTGCCGCTTTGCGTGAGATACATGACATTGGCGTTCCCGCCGTTGCTTTGACGCACAGCCAGAGGGGGCGTATCCTCAGACCTGCAGATGTCGCTGTTGATCTGCACAATATGAATCATTAACCATTTCCAAAATAACTAGTCCACTAAACTGAGTTTGTTCATATTAGCACATGTGTAAATATGATTTTATTTATTGTCTTTTTAATATTCTCAGCATTCATTGTGTTGCCATGTTTTCATGCCTCAGCCATTAAGATTTTCAATTAAACAGTATTTTCTTTAACATCTGATCTCTTTGTTTTATTAAAGGCAAAAGTCACATTGATGCTTTCTGTAACATTTGGGAAAGTCTGTGCTAATCTACATTTAACCCTTAAAGGACAAAAAAATGTAAGCTAGCTTTTTAAAGTAAGGGGTCAGTAGAGGTCGTAGCTCCAAGCCTGAACACGCCAAGACAAAACGGCCTTTTTCTGATGATTTTTCTGTTTCCTTGTGCTTCAGTGAGGAAACTTGTCTGTTTATAGAGCAGGGCAGCACAGGGTTTCAAACCTGCAACCTGAATGCTGTGAAACATCTCTACTGCTGCGCCCCCTGCTGCCCTGAAGAGAAGCAACAACTAATAATAACAACAGAACTTTGTCGAAAATGTAGGATTCGATCTGGACCAAACTGTTTTATCATGAGATAAATATGATGTTTTTCAGTGAAATTGGTATTTTAAAAAAAAAAAAAAAAAGGNAAAAAAAAAAAAAAAAAGGTTAAAGTTCACCAAAGCATAAAACAAATGACACTCTGAACTTTCCTAAATCCCAAAAACAGCAGAAAGTGAGAAAAGTTGAAAGAAGCAATAATTAAAACACTGAGCTCAGGGTGGACGTGGCCAAAACAACAAACTAAAAGTTCTATGCTGTATTAAATAAGGTCATATACCAAAATAAATGATGCTAAAATACAACAACTACAACTTCAAAACACAGGAGGAAACTGGTGCAAAAGAAAATGGTTTCAGACCCTAAGAGACGGTTACACAGATTCTTTACACATTTCTACCCAAAAATCTCTTCAGCACAGTTTACCTGTTCACTTTAGCAGATCAGCTAAGGTCATCAATACCACACAGAGCTGCTCTGCTCTTCAGCCAATCAGGTCACACACCTGATCATTCAACCAATCAGGTCACACACCTGTCACAGCTCACACTCAGGTAACATTTGGTTCCACAATAACAGGTTTTCTTTCCTTGCTGTTTTTCTTCAGCGATGGAAGGACTGAACCCTTCTGCTGCCAGACCCAACAGGAAGTGATGTCATCACAAACTTTAATCATAAAGGAAATAAAAATAACTTTATTTTAATTTATTCAATTAAAGCAGTTGTTTCTTCATCTGCTCCTGATTACAATGAGCAGAAATGTGTCCAGCATTTTATTAATGAACAGACAATGAAAGCAGAAAACTTTAAATATCAGCTTACATTTGTAGGTGTTTGTTTCACACAGCGTCTGAGGCGACAGACAATGTGGGATAAACTTCCTGCTGGAAGCATTTTATAGCTTTGCAGGAAGGAAGGATTCTTCCTTTGCTTCATGTGGAACAGAATGAGATCTGACTGTGAATCTGGATCAAAGTTTGATTTTTCTCCATCAAGCTTCTTAAAATCATCTTTACAACTTTTTCACTAATCCTATTAACAAACAAACAAACAGAAACTCAAACGCAGACAAAAATTAAAAGGATGGCGGGAGGGATGAAGGATTCCTTTCTTGTTTGAGACCATCTTCAGAATTCTCACATTAACATAATCTTTGGTTCAGGCCACTAAAGTTGCAAGTTTTTCCTCGTGTCTCTGTCGTGTCTCTCCAAAAACTGGACGCTACCTATAGGATAAGACCCAATCAACCAATCAATCAATAAAGGATAAGACCCACCTCTTTTGTGTTTGGAAACGCTCCAAACTAGGAATCGAGTGACCATGAGAACACACACACACACACACACACACACACACACACACACACACACACATACACATATAGAAAAGGAATTTATCCAGTTCTTGTCAGTCAGCTCATATATATATATATACCTATACACTGACAGAGACAGACAAACACATTCACACTCATTCACACCTACGGGCAATAGAGTTCCCAATTCACCTGACATGCATGTCTTCTGTGTCAGCCCTGCGATAGACTGGCGATCTGTCCAGGGTGTACCCCGCCTCTTGCCCTATGACTGCTGGGATAGGCTTCAGCTCCCCCGTGACCCTCAACAGGACAAACGGCTTTGGAAAATGGATGGATGGATGGGTTTACTTGTGTCAACATGTCATGCTGTGAGTTTACTATGTGAAAATTCTATGTATCATGCTTTGACAATGGGAAATGAGTATTAGTTATGGTTCTTTGATATCACAGAGATTAAGCTGCTCCGAGCTGCTGTCTGCCTTCGTGACATCATCACCAGCAAGCCCTACAGAACAAAGAATCTGGACGTGTTTCTACAACGCACGAAGGGCTCTCCTGTTTAAAAAGCCACTCCGACATTGCTTTTTCTCTTTTGCTCTCTTTCGTTCCAGGACCTCTCTTTTTTGGACTCCTCTCTTTCACTCCGGAATCTCTCTTTGTTCCAACCTCTCTTTTCCCGGACTCTCTTTTCAGACTCCGCTCTTTCGCTCCAGGACCTCTCTGGTTCACTCTCTTTCGCTCCGGGACCTCTCTTTTGTTCTGGTCTCTCTTTGGCCTTTCTCTCTTGGGACTGCTCTCATCCCTCTCCACGCCGCGTGGCTTCTCTTCTCTTCTCTTCTCTTCTCTTCTCTTCTCTTCTCTTCTCTTCTCCTTTCTTCACCGCGCTGCTAAAACTCTGGCTAGAGGTTCTTTATTTTAAAGTAATCTCAAGTAATTTTATTAGCTGCTCCAAGAAGTTTGTGCCTGAATAGTGATTTCATCCAAAGCTATTCAGTTTTAATTACAGTTAGCTCACATNGTTTGTGCCTGAATAGTGATTTCATCCAAAGCTATTCAGTTTTAATTACAGTTAGCTCACATTAGTACTGCACCATCACGTGTCTCGACTCTACTGATCACTTTGGGTAAACTCCAGTACTGCAACTCGGTTTGACCCTAAGTCCAGCTCCCAGC
>VXCM01008486.1:0-16802 GCA_014773175.1 Lucifuga dentata
TATATATAAAAGCATCTTATTTAAAACGCGTTGTACTTATATATAAAAGCATCTTATTTAAAACGCATTGTACTTATATATATAAGCATCTTATTTAAAATGCGTTGTACTTATATGAAAAAGGATTTAAAATGCATTGTACTTATATATAAAAGCATCTTATTTAAAATGCGTTGTACTTATATATAAAAGCATCTTATTTAAAATGCGTTGTACTTATATATAAAAGCATCTTATTTAAAATGCGTTGTACTTATATATAAAAGCATCTTATTTAAAACGCGTTGTACTTATATATAAAAGCATCTTATTTAAAATGCTTTGTATTTATATATAAAAGCATCTTATTTAAAATGCGTTGTACTTATATATGAAAGCATCTTATTTAAAATGCTTTGTACTTATATATAAAAGCATCTTATTTAAAACGCGTTGTACTTATATATAAAAGCATCTTATTTAAAATGTGTTGTACTTTTATATAAAAGGATCTTATTTAAAATGCGTTGTACTTATATACAAAAACATCTTATTTAAAATGCGTTGTACTTATATACAAAAACATCTTATTTAAAATGCGTTGTACTTATATATAAAAACATCTTATTTAAAATGCGTTGTACTTATATATAAAAGCATCTTATTTGAAATGTGCTGTACTTACATATAAAAGCATCTCATTTAAAATGCATTGTACTTATATATAAAAGCATCTTACTTAAAATGTGTTGTACTTATATATAAAAGCATCTTACTTAAAATGTGTCGTACTTATATTTAAAAGCATCTTATTTAAAACGCATTGTACGTACGGGCATGGCGTCAGGTGGCTGGTCTAGGCGCAGGGTGGAGGACAGCATGGAGGGACTGATGGGAAAACTTGGGCTGCTCGGATTGCGAGTCTTGCGTCGAGAGCGCCTGGTGGAATCTCGCCGGCTCTCTCTTCCCGGACCCTCAGGCTCCTCCTCGATCACCAAGATCTTGTCGTCGCTAAGGTACCGCAGCAGGGAGTTGTCTGAGTCTGTGTGGGGGGGTAAGGGAGGAAGCTGTTAGAGTATCGACAGAACGGATGGAAAAGCACTCGACCGAGGGAAGAAAACCACAGAGGAAGAAACATCCTAGAGGAGAGGGATTTCCTGAGACGAGAAACAGATGATAGAAAAGAACAGACTCTTAGATTAAAAAAAAAAAGAATCAACAAAAAGGGACGGTTTCAGAATATGTGGAATATACGACAGAGTATTAGGGCCACATCAGAGAAAAAAAAATAAAAGGAGGATTTTTTTTTATTTTGCTTTCGAGAAAAAAGTCGAAATTTCGAGAAAAAAGTCAAACTTTCAAGAATAAAGTCGAAGTATAATTTTGAGAAAAAAGTCAAAATTTTGAGAATAAAGTCAATATTTTGAGAATAAAGTTGAAATTTTGATATAGCTAAATCAAACTGCTTGGCATTTAGGCTCTGATTCTACAGGGTGCCTTGTGTAGATGAACTCGTGCTTCAGAATCAGCTTTAGTAACAAATTCTGTCTCTTTTAGCGCATAAACACAGTTTGGTAATAAGTATCAGGACTTTAAAGCGATTGTGCCAAAAATTGCGTCTGTTCAGGAGGAAAAACCACACAAACTTGGAGGAAGTGGCCGCATTCCTGCAGACCGAAACAGCTGGAAATGGACAGATGTGAGGGTATCGATGGCTACACCTGCGATCAATACAAAGAGGACATGTTGGATCACAAGACACAATAAGACAACTGATCAAGTTGTCTGATCGTTTGATCCTGTAGGTGGAGCTCAGACGAGCGCAGCGCCTGAGGTGCAGGCATTAAAATGCATTTCGACTTTATTTTCAAAATTTCGGCTTCTAGAAATTTCGACTTTGTTCCTGAAATTATACTTCAACTTTATTCTCGAAATTTCGACTTTATTCTCAAAATTTTGACTTTTTTCTTGAAATTATATTTCAACTTTATTCTCGAATTTTTGACTTTAATCTCGAAATTTCTACTTTTTTCTCGAAAGCAAAATAAAAAAAACATCCTCCTTTTATTTTTTTTCTCTGCGGTGGTCCTAATACTCCGTCGTAGGAATGGATCCACAGCTGAGACGTAAAGTTATTCAGCTAATCTGCTGATTTGGAAAAGACAACATCAGATTTAATCTATTTTAGCTTCACAAACATCTTCTCACCTCATTTGATTATTATCCCTACGCTTAAATATGAATGAGAATGTGGAAAAAAATCAAAAGTGAGTGAGAAAAGGAAAAAAAAAAAAGGNCCCCCCCGCCCCTACACTAGCATTGTTCTTTAATGTTATTCATAGACTTTCTGAAGGTAGAATGGAGGATCGCCAGCTGAATACAAATCGAATCTCCCCGCGAACGGTGGAGCTGGTAGGATTGGTCACATCGAAATACAGAGCGACTGTATAAATGCAATTTCCTTTGCATTTATGTTTATTTCTCACTCTGTTAGATACATACCTGCCAGGTATGTATCCAAACACAACCACACCACCATGGACAACCAGAAGATGGAGTTGAAATATGTATGAAGCGAAGTGCAGCACCGGTCTGAACCACTGTGTGTGTGTGTGTGTGTGTGTGTGTGTGAGAGAGGTTGCATTCGCATATTCATGTATATGTGTGTGTGTTTATACCTCGGCTGCCTCTCTTGCCCATGCTGGGTTCCTTGGCCTCGGCCATCCAATTATATTCCGGAGGCATGGAAACTGGTCTGAGGTCACCTGGAACAACCAATGATCAATCAAAAGTTGGCCAGGGGTGGAAGGGGGAGGGGGGNGGGGGTGTCTGTAAGTGCTGGAACATCAGGGACATGGCGGTGCTGGGGGGGGAACAGCTTGGTTCCTGTAGATGTGAATGGACTGACTGACCCTTCAACATGTGATCCGTGTCATCGGATCATGTGCACACGGTGAAACACACAAAACGCCGAGCCGTGAAGCACGTGATGACTGATGAACATGCAAGGAAGACGTTTTGAAAAAAAGGTGGAAAATGGAGGTGAGAAAACTGATGGGAGAACACGGCGTCCTACAAACAACACGAGGCCGGTGCCGTCCCCGCCCTTTTCATAGCTTCTGATCTCCTCTTTTCCTTTGTCTTACCATGGGTGGGGGTCTTGTCCCGTCTGCGAACACCTGTATTGCGGCTCCTGTCGTAGTCGGACCCCGGAGGTCCGTCTCCCTCCAGCAAAGAGAAGTACTGACCACTGTCCTGATCCAGGTAGTAGCTGATGGCCTCTGAGCCTTTGGAGCCGGACTGGGAGCTGACGCTGTAGCGGCTGATGTCGTCACATGACATCAGACCCAGCTCCTCCCTGCACACAGACACAGTCATCTTCATCGTCCTGATCATCATTGTCATCTAAAGGACCATACCACCCATTTTGCATGTTTGAGCCTAATATATTCAATTTTCATGCATGTAAATATTCCATATGCAACATATTCCATGTACTACTGGAACGGTGAATTAAAAATGTTTTTCCTACCTTCCAGACCTCCATTGGTCTCATTTCATTCTGCTATTAAAATCAACTTGTTGATACTGGAAACGTTCTTGGGATAGGTAATCCATCATCACCAACAAGACGTGTATTCAGGTTTTTTTTAAAAGTTATGTAATTTTAGTGTTTAAGCTCAATAAAAAGCGTGGAGTGAATGTATGCCTCCACCGGGGAATATAGTCCCAAAAGAAGACCTGCGTTTATGGAAAAATTTAAAGGACCGTGACTTCATAAGGCTGTGTAACTATTAGCAGGAGAAACATGGATTTTTAAGGTGGGTGTATCACTTGAATATTTGATTTTGAAAGATTAAGAGATTTTGCAAAATATCAGGAAAGCTGAAATACGGTTTTATCCTTTGGGAAATGATTGTCAGTAACGTAACATGTATGAAAATTTAATATATTAGGCTCAAACACGCAAAATGGTCCTTTAATGTGATAATAATAGCTGACAAGAATTGAACTCTACACCAGCGCACATTAGAGAGCTCAATACTTTTCATTCATTGCTAAGGATGGAGCGAGAGGTTTGCTGTGTTTCTTTTGGTGTCGGTAATGAAAACGGACAGACGTGGAGTGTCTTCTGAGACACAGCGAGGGATTTCTGAATTGTCGCTTGATGCTCATGTTGATTAAAATGCTAGAGTGTGTGTAGAGAGATATTTTAATGATGATTTTGAAGGATGTCCGGGTGTTTTTTAATCATAAGTTTGTTTTCTGTAATGTGCCATGTTTTTATATTACAGGTAATCTTGGCTATATCTGGCATATTTACATTTTAATTATTCATGACATTTCTATTTATAAAGGACTTCTTGGTAAATTACCAGCTTATTTATGCTGTTATCTAAAAGAGAAATGTCAGCGTCCTCCTCGCCTGAGGGCAAACTGAGACTTGTAAGATATCTTTTTTGTTGTCTGCCTCAACTAGCAGAAATCATCTCCAAAAAGACCTAAAAATGAAAACAAAAAATGTCTCTTATCCAACTGTCTGATTTTAAATTAACTGTCAGAGATATTGTGACCTGGTTCTCCTTACTTTGTTGTTATGGAATTTCCTTCTACTTGATTTTTGTTTGTGTGTTTTTGTGCTTTTAAAAGTCCTTTTTTAAAAATCATACATGTAATTTCATCGTGTCATATGTTGTGTTTTATCGTTCTGTTATTTGTGTAACTTTTTGTTTGCTGTGTTGCCAGCAGGTCTCCTCGCAAAAGAGATTCTGAATCACAAGTGGACTTCCTGTTAATTAAATAAATAACCTGCTTGGTCCCAGTTTAAATAAATCAATTACAAATGTGTGCAAGTGTGTGTGTGTGTGTGTGTGTGTGTGTGTGTGTGTGTGTGTGTGTGTGTGTGTGTGTGTGAGTCTGACCTGGTACTGTAGAGTCCAGAGATGGGAGAAAGAATGTAGACGTCCTGCATGCTGGGACCGTCCATTTTGGACATACCCAAAGTTCCACCGGGTGTTGGGGAGGTGCTGGTGGGGCTGGTGGGGACCGGCTGGAAGGAAGAGAGTGAGCGAGCAAGAGAGAGAGAGAGAGAGAGAGAGAGGGAGAGAGAGAGAGAGAGAGAGCCTATTTCAGCACTATTTCATTAGGTTGTAATTGGAGGATGGTGACAGGGATTGTCGTCTCAGAGCACAACCTGCAGAAACTTACAGGAAAAACAAACGAGCGGCGGCGGCGTTTTTATTGACGACATCTTCCTCGTGCAGCAACTGACACTTGTTTTAACACCGACTCGCAAGCAGAGTGTTTCAAGATAACTGTTATGTAGTGCGAATGTGTGTTTTTAGCGCCTGTTGTCTGACTGTGAAGCCTCTCCCACGTTCAATCGCTTCACTACTCTGTCATTTTGTCTCAAGCCTCTTCACTCACACAGGGCTTTCCATGTCTGTTCCCATGACAACCCCTCCTCTTCTCCCTCTCTCTCCTCACCCTGAGCTACAGGAGAGAGCAGAGGAAACCTGCCATGGCTCCCTACCTCAGCTCGACTCAAGGACATGTAGATTCATTCGTCACGTAGTTTGTGAGAACAGGATGCCTCGCTTCTGATGTCATGGAAATTCTTTCCAAATTCTTTGAAGAGAATCTTTCTTCTGAGCCTGAATAACCAGGCTGACGAATTCTGTATGCGACTATGGTTTCTTCCAGAGCAAAACGTTTCCTGATTTTGAAGTATTTTACAGTAAATGTGAGGAATACTTTTCATTCAGAGAGGAAATATGAATATCAACAGAATGCTAAGCAGATTCAGAGTGGCAAGACTCATTAAAGAACCCTCGTGTTTCATCATTTCGCCATCAATGCATTCACCGAATTCATTTCATATTCAAAACTTTCCACCTCTCTCTAACCCCACTATCTCCATCCATAATCCCTCTCTCTCTCTCTCTCTCTCTCTCTGTCTCTCTCTCTCTGTCTTTCTCTCTCTCTCTCGTCANCCCTCTCTCTCTCTCTCTCTCTCTCTCTGTCTCTCTCTCTCTGTCTTTCTCTCTCTCTCTCGTCATCTCTTTCATTTCCTTTCTCTCCCTCTCACTCGCTGTCTATCTCTCAGGAAGGCAGCTTGCAGTAAGACAGCTTCACAATAAATAATGAAGACCGGGAGGAGACGGAGAGAGAGAGAGAGAGAGAGAGAGAGAGAGAGAGAGAGCAGTGCAGTGTGGTGACTGGAGCAAAGAGTGAAAACAGTAATTTAGTGATTACAGCCCACTGCTGCCTGCATGAAAAAAGGGAAAAAAGGGGGGAGGGGTAGACGTAAAGAGAGAGATGGGACTTCTGTTAAAGCAGTATTTAAACCATTTGACCCCTGCTGCGTCCGAACTACGCTGAAATCTACTGCTCACACTCTCCTCGTAAACTCTCCTCCCACTGGTATAAGAAGTACGCAAGTGCAGAACTACTAATAACAAAATACTCCGTTACATATAAAAGTTTTCTGCATTTAAAATTCTACTTCAGTGGTGAAGTCAAAGTCACGGCCACAAATCATCCCTGAACATTACAATATTAAGATAAGATAACACTTTTATTGTCCGTTTCCACGGAAATTTGTTTGCATAACATGCCCAGAAATCAATGCAATACGATAAAAATGCAGTAAAAACACTCAACAATAAATAGATAAAAGAGAGAGAAAAAAAAGAAAAAAAAAGACAGGAGGAAGAGAACATCTTGTATTCAGTTCAAATCTGCAAGTGCATTATGACCCTTGCCCGTGCATATGACTGTCAGACGGGGGGGCAAGAGTCAGGCGGGGGGTGGAATTATTATTGATGTTCATTCATGTCAGAAGAGTTGCTCCGTGCACAGCCAACAAATTTGCACTAAACATGGAATAATAAAAAGTTCAAGAAGGAATATGGCCTCCTGGTGTTTTACCTTTAATATTTGTCATTATTATTGATGTAATGACATGTATGAGGTCTCCATCTTTAGAATTCGAATGAAATAACAAAAAAATTCTAGAATGAAGTTATAAAAATCTGCAAAATTGAAAATACAAAGTTTTTTTTCACACCAAATGTCCACGGAGACTTCCATGATTTCGGGATATCTGAAGGAATGAAGGATGAATGTTCGTCTGGATCAGAACTAAACTCAGCTCTCTGCCCTTCAGAAACGCACGGTGCCACGGAGCGAAAACGAGGCCGAAACACAAGGATTTACTTTACAAAAGCAATATTTTATGAGTTTATCTCAGTTTGAATTTAAAGTGCATTTTAACCTGCAAAGTAAGTTTTAACTACAGATGAATGCAGCAGAGAAAAAGTAGAAGTATTTCGCTTTGAAAAGTAGTGAAGTAGAAAGTAACACAAAACGGAAATACTCCAAATTCAAGTACGTCATAATTCTCCTTAAGAGTAGTATATTTATGTAAATGGACTTAAAGGACTATACCACCCATTTTGCACGTTTGAGCCTAATATATTCAATTTTCATACATGTAACGTTACTGACAATCATTTCCCAAAGCATACTACTGGAACAGTGAATTAAAAATGTTTTTCCTACCTTCCAGACCTCCATTGGTTTCAGTTCATTCTGCTATTAAAATCAACTTGTTGATACTGTAAACGTTCTTGGGATAGGTAATCCATCATCACCAACAAGACGTGTATTCAGGTTTTTTTAGAAGTTATGTAATTTTAGTGTTTAAGCTCAATAAAAAGCGTGGAGTGAATGTATGCCTCCACCGGGGAATATAGTCCCAAAAGAAGACCTGCGTTTATGGAAAAATTTAAAGGACCGTGACTTCATAAGGCTGTGTAACTATTAGCAGGAGAAACATGGATTTTTAAGGTGGGTGTATCACTTGAATATTTGATTTTGAAAGATTAAGAGATTTAGCAAAATATCAGGAAAGCTGAAATACGGTTTTATCTTTTGGGAAATGATTGTCAGTAACGTAACATGTATGAAAACTGAATATATTAGGCTCCAACACTCAAAATGGATGGTATGGTGCTTTAATATAATTGTAACCACAATCCAAGCAAAGTAAGTTGGTATTTATTATTAACCTTATTTATTTTATAGTATTTATTGGCGTTCAGCCATGTTTTATGGTTTATATGGTAACAATGTATGAAATTGAATATATTAGGCTCAAACATGTAAAATGGGTGGTATGGTCCTTTAATCACATTCCATAAGAGAATTCCTTAAGCTGCATTATCTGTCATTGTACGTAAAGTTTTAATGCAAATATGCAAATAAATCAAACTAACAGAGCTAACATTGTTAGCCACTGAAATGAGCTATAAATAATCCATGTGCTAACAAAACCTGCTGCCTAACATAGCAGCCATTTTGAAAAAGTAATTATTTAAGTGTAAACATATAACATATTTACGGGACAACGTGCAGCACGTGTGTTAGAGCGGTGAAGTGACCCGTGTCAGGATGTGCACTTCAGGAAAACACGCATGTAAAACGACGCCGCAGCAGAGCAGGCATGCATGCAATCATCTCCTTCTCTGTCAAAATCAGTGCATTATTATAATTACAGGAGATCATCAAATTGTTTTTCTTCCATCCTACTGTGGACAACCCACGAGCACAAACACACAGATGCACAAACACAGGAAGAGAGAGAGAGAGAGAGAGAGATGAACGAGGTTGCCATGGAGGGATTTGGGCCTGGAATCACATGACAATTTGTAGAGATAAATTGTTTCCTTTGTGGATTCTGTTATAATCCATCTAAATGCTTGCCATATTTGGGCTAAACTTCACAGCCGTGCAATTCAGCCTCCAAAACCGGGCTTAGTGGTATGAGAGTCCATGTGTTCCATGTGTGTTCGTTTGTAAGTGTGTGTGTAATTTATCCAGAAGTGATCTTACAGGAAGCGGTGACCCACTTCCTGCTTCCTTTGCTTCCCAAAGGAGAAATGGGACGATAAAGGAAAAATCTCTGTAGCCCCTGCACGCACGCACGCACGCACACACACACACACACACACACACACACACACACAGTCTGTTTAGCAGGATGTTTTGGATTCAGTGAATTATCTCCAGTATTTGCTGAGTGGAGGCTCTCGTTTCACAGCCTGTAGTTGCTCATGAATAATTAAGAGCTCCAGTCTTTCTGTGACAGAACAAAAATCTAAAACACTTCCTTCTTCTCTTCTCCCACAGATACCTCTCAGCTCTGATCCCGACGCTCATGGTCTGTTCGCGTCTTAGCAGCCAATCAGGATAGAGCACATGGAGCTCATATAACGATAATCCTGCGACGCTGACTTAGAGCAACAATCAAACAAGGCGATAACCTGCGACAAATCGAAGTCCTGCAGCTTGAAGAACAGGCTGAGCTCTAAATGCTCCTCATGTTTTTAATGGTTTCTGAGCATTATTGATACACTAACCACAAATGCTGTTACTGAGTCTCTCATTTAGTCTCACAGCCATAACAACACGAGTAACGCAGCCTTCAAAAGACTCTTGGTGGTGCTAATTTGTTCTCATTTGTCATCTAGAGTCCCAGCAGCAGCTACATTTCTTTTGTGATTGGCTTCCAGGTACACCAACTTTAGTAGTAGTTGTACTTTTCCCAAGACGATGGTTTGTGAGCTTGGCGTTAACGCTGAAGCTAGAACACGGGTTATGTTGGCACTGTGCCTCCATAAGCAGAGAAGCGGCCTTTCAGAATATAAACTCTTGGCGATAGTGATAGTTTCTCGGTTAACAAACAAGCTCTGGATGAGAAATCAAACCAACTACTTTACAGCAAGAAGCAGAAACGGTTTGTTGTGTATGTATTTAGAAATCCCCTTTACGTTTCATTCGGAAAGGCCACCTTTACTTTGCATATCCAAATGTTGCGTTCACAGACCTCGGAAGTCGAATTTTTCCCAGTTGGAAGCTCCAACTTCCAACCTCAAACTGTTCCAGCCAAATGTAATCAAAAAGCAGCTGAACACCAATAAATACTGTAAAATTAATTAAACTTCGTAATAAATGCTAACTAAAGTAAAGTCAGACTACAGGACTGTTTGTGTTGTTTTACAATGATATTAATCACAGTGGGTATTAAACTTTGTAATATTATGACATTATTTACACTTATGTATCAATGGCAAACAGTTATTATACACTGTAGAAAGTTACCATGGCGATAGATTCTGACCTTTTTCTTTCAATTTCATGCAAGAAAAAATACTTTATTTGCCTTTTAGCTGATCATTTCCATTCACAAAGCTCACTTCCATGGCGGCGCCATGTTGAGTGACGTCACACTCAATAAGTTGGGGTAGATCATTTTGGTCCAAGTTTTCCAGCTGGAGCTCCGACTTTTTTTTTTTTTTTTTTTTTCTGTCTGCATATATAGATATGGTATATGCCAAGACTGGCACAACCGTTTTTTATATATTTGCAATTTGAGCCCGGAACAGACAGATAATATATAGTGCATAGGTGAATGTGTGTGAGTGTATGACCTTCACCGGCTCTCCTTGACCAACCCATCATGCTTTATTTGAAACTAACAAACAATTTCTATCAAGGAGGGCTAAACACCTGAACAACAACACAAAGACAAACAAAAACACACAGGTGAGTAGTGACAGTAATAACCAGTGTAGTGGTTTAATCTGTGAAACACTAAAGAGACTAAAAACCCTGGAGCTCCGACTTCAAGTAACGTTCCAACACATTTTTCCAAGTAAGACATCAAAAAACTCTGAGTTCCGAGGTCTGTCGAACACAGCATTAGCATAGCAATGATGTGCTATGTGCTAGCTTTAGGATGAGTTCTGAGCCTTCATTTTGGAAAAAGTATAGAACTTTTTTGGTACTTCATATAAAGTCTAACGATGAAGAATGAAAGTTTGGTCACCGATGAAGCTGCTCGCAAAAGATATTTAATTGATTGTTGTCAGATCTCTGGAATCATGGCATAAATCGACGCCATCTATAGAATCTCTTTGCTGTTCATATAAAACATATAGAAACTGCAGAAACACAAACTACAGCACAGTTGCCTCCAAAGAACAGAAGACAAAGAAGCAGCGAGAGACAACGAGGGGTAAGCATGCAAAAACATAAAACAGATAGAGGGCAGACAGAGAAAAATTACAGATGAAGGAAGAGAACGAAAGAGCCAAACAAGCAGCACGGCACCGAGGAGATCAAAGCATGCATGTAGCATGTAAATCAATTAGCCTCATGCAAGGTTATAAATAGAAGCTGTGGAACACAGGAGCAGCAAGAGAGCCGTTGCTTTACGAAGCACCAGGCTGCATCAGACTAGCCTTTGCTTCACCCCACTGTCATGTCTTAAAAAGGCCATTCTTTTGCAGTTTCTCAAAGCACAAGTTGTTCTTTCTGTGCAGCAAAACTGCTTGGCTGCACGTGACTTTGAATATTAAATGAGTATACCTCCTATGAGCTACAGTATAAACCTTCAAACCAGCATCCTGCCCTTTTCGATCCACTGTACATTAAAATTTTATCATCTGTTGAAAATGAGCGCCGTCCTTCCCAGCAAGGATGGAAAGACTCTCGCCCTAAGTCGTAGTAAATATGACTGTGGACATAAGTGAGGAAGCGACCTGTCCTTTTGGTGACCTTGTATTGCTCTGCATATGATCCTGAGCAGGAAGCATTACTACCTTTAAATCATCTTAAATCATCCCACACAGCTCTGAAGCATTGAGATACAGGGAAAAAACAGCTTTTAAATTGCATTTTTCGCTCTCTCTCTCTTCAGAATTTATCCAGCAAAGGAGGCCTGTAGATGTTACACCGGCTCGCAAGCTAAGCTAGGAAGATATTTGTGAATGACTTTGAACTGTGTCGGCAGTGCAGCAGACTGTAAAAATAGGAGATTTTGCTGGAAAGCTCAACAGGATTGATGCAAGGTCAAACAGTGGACAAGTTCTTTATTCAGATATTAGTTAAAATGCCAGCAGGAGAATGCAGAGTGTGGGCAGCAGAAATGGAGCTGGGAGAGCAGAGCGAGCTGAGTCGGTGAAAGGTAAAACTTCAGGTCGGTGTTGCCAAGTCTTTTCTGTTTAAAGTCACCAAAGCTCGCTCAAAAAGTCGCCAGAAGTTGCTAGATGAGCTAATTTGCAACTTGCATAATAGTTTTTAAGGCCTTGCCAAGTTGCCTCAAAATGCTTCTATTTCTGGTTATATAGTTCCTTATCTAGAGCATTTCATAAATGTATTTCTGACGGAGAATTTATAAAATGATCTCTGCAGAAGCAACTACACATTTATAATAACTAAAAGATTTTAACAAGGGTGCAACGATCTCGATAAAGTTTTGAAATATTGATAAAAATTTATGTTTGATACAGTGTGTTGACCTAAAAACTGTATAGATGATTCCTTCCTCTGAGAGAGAGGGATTGCACAAGTTTGTTGCTAGGTTATTTTTTAGGGAAAAAGTTAGACATGCTTGAAATGCAACATACCCAATGTAAAGCCAAATTTCTTGATACAGGCAGTCCCTGACTTACGAACAATCACTACTTACGAGCCAACCACCATAAAGCCTATTAAATTAAAAATTCGAGTTACATACAATGATTTGTAATAAAGAACGGCGCACTACTTTGCGATGCACGTCAAAATATTGCATGTCGTCAGCAGTTCAGCAGTATTATTATGTTACGATGTTTTAGTATATCTGGAAGTGTTTCTTTAATGTTTCTTATGCACAGAAAGATAAAATATGTACTATACTGTCGCTAGATACGTACTTTATGTAACTGTTCCGACTTACATACAAATCCAATTTACGAACAGCCGTAGGAAAGGAACTCGTTCGTAACCCGGGGACTGCCTGTACTCCAAATCCTTACGGTAACTATGATACATATGCATAAAAATGAACCCATGTGGAAGAGGCAGAACACATCCTTTATGGTCAAAGCCCGACTTTGCTGCATTTTTTGTTCAAATTTAAATACAGACACTTGAAACACGAATGTCAGTGAGTCTCGAGTCTGGGTCAGGGTGAGCTTTTTTGCATAATGCCGTGTGTTGCAGCATTTCCTGTTCGTTTTTACCTGCAGGCCCAGAGGCTTCCAGCGGACGTTCCTGAGCAGAGCAGGCGTGGAGCTCAGGGTGTTCTGGGGCCTTTTCTTCAGCGTGAGGATGACTCCACACGGGTCCTCTCTCAGAGCATTGACCAGGTTCTTCAGCTGCCAGCCCACCTGAGGAGCACAAACACCAAACCAGCTGAAACCCACCTGTTCAGCTTTAAACTTTTGCTGAAACCACCACACGTTCTCTCTGATACCCAGAGTCAGAACAAAGCTCGGTGAGGCAGCATTTAGTTTTATGCCCCACAACTCAGGAACAAACTTCCAGAAGATCTCAGGTATGCTCCACCTGTTTAAACTCTTTTAAAACCAGGCTCAAAGCTTTTCCTCTTAGCACTGCTTTTAATTAAGCCAAATTGAATATTTGCACTGAAATTCAGTCTGGGGTCAATTAATTTCACACTGTAACCACACTATAGATTATTTTATTTTACCTTATTTTATTTTTTACTTTATACTCTTGGTTTTTAAATGTTGCTTTATTTTGTTCTTATTGTCTTTTAAATGTCATTTTATTTTGTTTTTCTTGACCTTTAAATGTTGCTTTATTTTACTCTTATTGTCGTTTAAATGTTTTATTTTATTCTTATTGTCTTTTAAATGTTGCTTTATTTTGTTCTTATTGCCTTTTAAATGTTTTATTTTGTTCTTATTGTCTTTTAAATGTCGCTTTATTTTGTTCTTATTGCCTTTTAAATGTCATTTTACTTTGTTCTTATTGCCTTTTAAATATTTTATTTTGTTCTTATTGTCCTTTAAATGTTGTTTTAACACATTTTATCTTGTGTAAATCACTTTAAATTGCCTTTGTGTTTGAATGGTGCTATAGAAATAAATTTGCCTTTATAACAACTATTAACTGGAGCCAATGATGCCAACATTGTAACTACAGTTCATGATATGCTGCTGCTGAGGATACAAACATGTAAAATCTACACCACCATGCTCAGACACGCTAACACGCTCCTACAAAATACCTTTACTAAGCCTAACATCATCTTCTGTGCACATAGAAGAAGTATCTGTAAGGTCGTCGTCAGTTCTATAGTTGCTTGCTGCAGCCAGAATCAGAGAATGAGTTTTGCTGCATTTATCCACTTCATGCAGAAAAAAAAGTTCAAGCCAAACAACGTATGTCAGCAAATGTCACGAGTGACAATGCTCGCTCCAATAATTGGTCACAAATGTCTGGAGGTGGAGAGAAAATCACAACAGGAAGAGGTTAATGTGGCAGAAACATGGAAAAATGACAGAATTGGCACAGTCATCATTTGGGTCATAATACCAAGCAAACCTGTGCAAGCAGAAAGCCAAACTGACAACTTGTCAAAAATCACGAACTGCCTCACATTACACACAGAGCAAATGGAGTGTATGTTTAGCACATATGCTATAACATGCTAATCTGAAGACGTGTTAAAATAAATGATGTGTTACAGCCTTTCTATGGAAAATTAAAAGTGAAGTTTACTTAAAGTTAATCACACACACACACACACATCTAGCCTGCTTTGGTTCTGGATCAATCAATAGATCAATAAATCACCTTGTGGTTGGTTTAGAAGTAGTTCAGATCAGACCTCAAACGAAACGGTTACTTTGGTCTGCACCCAAGTGTGATTGTTGTGTTCAAAACTGCCCAAATGAATCACATCACAGAGGAAACGAGTCCGATCCAACCGGACAAACCGCGAAAAAAACACCTTCAGAGATCACAACACGCCAAAGCCATCCCACTCAGAGCGTCACTGGTCTGCAAACTGGTTTTAATGAAGGCTGGGCTGGTCAAGATTTTTAATCCTCGTGATGAGATGAAAAGAGGTTAGAAAAGAAACAGAGAAAAGAGACGTTATAAAGAGTAAAAGGAGTGCTGACGGCGGAGATTCTTTGAGGGTCGGCCTGCCTGTCTCCAGCATTTGTCAGACTATTGATTGGCTACACTGGTCTCGGCTACAGGAAGAGTCCACAGAGGCCACACACACACACACACACAATACACACACACAGCTCTGACCTTACTCCTGACCTGATGATGACCAGCTTGTGTCAGCATTTAGCTCCCATTTCCTGTCCTCTTTGGCCCAGTTCAGCTCTCTGAGTTCAGCAAATGCTCACGAGCAACAAGAGCCTCGATGCAAGGAAGTTACCATTTCCTGTTCTGTTCTACACACCAAAACAAAATGGAGGGTGCAGCAGGACCCGCTCGGCCCCATCGGGTCAGATCCATTTTATATTAAATTAAATCAGATTGTGAATTGTAGCGCTACAAGCAGGAAAAACTAGGCAGCCATCTATGCATCTACAACCATCGTTTTTGACTTTACCGCCAAACAACTGGTCACAAATCTGTCAGGATTGTTGAGTTCCATCTACAGCAGCCAAAAATCACACAGTCTGTGAGGAACCTTTAGATCCGCATACAGTCTGTTAACGGCAGAAACAAAGCCAAGCTTAACCAGGCCAGTTTAGAACTCATCTGTTATGCAAATACTCAAGAAGCACAGTAACACTTGGAGAGACCGACCAAAATATTAGAGCATAAAGTGCTGCTGGAGAGGGTTTGTAAATCCCAGGGGTCTTCATTATTTTCCGAGACCCTTTTACCTCCACATAATTATGCTGCCTCTTCAAACAATCAGTTTGTTATTTGAGTAAATCCCGTATTTTTCCCTGTGAAGAGAGGTTGAGCTAAAACTGTGCATCTGAGTTTTAACGTGGGTCTCAAACTGACATGCAAAGACATAAGATCTGTGTTGCTGCTAAATATGTGGGTTAAAGGACCATACCACCCATTTTGCATGTTTGACCCTAATATATTCAGTTTTCATATATGTTACGTTACTGACAATCATTTCCTAAAGGATAAAACTGTATTTCAGCTTTCCTGATATTTTGCTAAATCTCTTAATCTTTCTAAATCAAATATTCAAGTGATACACCCACCTTAAAAATCCATGTTTCTCCTGCTAATAGTTACGCAGCCTTATGAAGTCACGGTCCTTTAAATTTTTCCATAAACGCAGGTCTTCTTTTGGGACTATATTCCCCGGTGGAGGCATACATTCACTCCACGCTTTTTATTGAGCTTAAACACTAAAATTACATAACTTCTAAAAAAACCTGAATACACGTCTTGTTGGTGATGATGGATTACCTATCCCAAGAACGTTTACAGTATCAACAAGTTGATTTTAATAGCAGAATGAACTGAAACCAATGGAGGTCTGGAAGGTAGGAAAAACATTTTTAATTCACCGTTCCAGTAGTATGCTTTGGGAAATGATTGTCAGTAACGTTACATGTATGAAAACTGAATAAATTAGGCTCAAACATGCAAAATGGGTGGTATGGTCCTTTAAGCCAACATGCTATATAACAGAATTTGTTCATTGAATCACGCTAATCTCATTTTTAAATGTGGAGCCACAAACGTGTCGGCCGTGATGTTGACAGTGTCCAACTATCTTTCCTCCTCAGCAGAAAGTCCAGGAGTTAAAAAAAAAAGCTGTCAAGACAAAAGGCTTCCCTTTGTTCCCTTTACTCTCCTCCTTCTCCCCTCGTTTCCTTTTCTCCCAAATTTCCACTTTAGTCCCCTCCCCCTTTTCCAACTCTCCCAGTTGTCTCTCATTCCTGCATCTTGTCGCTTTGTCATTGTCTTACATCATTCCTCTCTCCCTCTCCCTCTCTCTCTCTCGGCTATCATGATCCCCCCCCCCC
>VXCM01008486.1:16902-34260 GCA_014773175.1 Lucifuga dentata
CACACACACACACACACACACTGTCTCCCTCAGTTTATCTGCTACCCCAGAGTGAGGGATCAGAGAGGAGAGGGTCTAGCCAAGGGAGTAATGAAGGGTTGGAGCTGAGAGCCTGGCAGGGAGCAATCTGCACCGTCACCCCGAGGAGAGAGAGAGAGAGAGAGAGAGAGAGAGAGAGAGAGAGAGAGAGAGAGAGAGAATGGCCCTGTCACATGTCAATCAACAATGCTCCTGCCCACTCTTGGGCTTCCCTCTAATGTGTTGAGTTTTCCCTCGACATTAGAGCAGCAATTTATATTTCAAACCAGCCTCTTCTTCTCAGGATTTCTCGTGACGACGTGCACGGTCACACCGGAACATGCGAAGGTCCCGCAGCTGTTTTGCTTAACGCAGATCACACGTACCGCTGGCGTGCAAAACATGACGTAATTGCAGTCATTTGCTAATTAGCATTTTAAATGAGTCACAGGACTCATGTTTTATCAGATATATACGTGCAATAAATGACTGTTGTATGTTTGTCTGTCTGTTTGTTACTAGTGCAGCGTCCGTTCAAAATGTGCCTGTTGGAAATGGGTCGGTGTTGTGGTGAAAACTGCATCCCCACTTGCAGACAAAGGATCATATGTGTAATCAAAGACAATATTTATTCCTTTGAATAACTTTTATCAAACAGTGACTATGATAACAATAATACCTAAGTCTATTGGGCAGCAGAAATTCAGTCCTCCATTCTTATTTATTTGTTATTTCTACTGAAAAATGCATCTCCTCCTTTCTGAGCCCTAAGGAGGCTCACATGATGCACCAAACTCACCCTGTCACATCCAAACACTCCAAATCTGAGCTCTGAACCTGATTTTATTCCTTCATCTTCAAGAAAATTATTTACAGTGGGGATGCAATTTTCAGCAGGGATGCAGATTTCAGCACAACACCAGACTTTATGGTGTGCGCTGCAGCTGCCATAAGTGGCCGTGGACCGGAGCATTTGCCACCATGCCCAGAGCGTATCCTGCCGCGACACCAGGAGCGTATCCTGCCACACAGACTACTTTTTACCGGCACAGATCAATTCGAGAACCGTTCATCCAAAAAACTTCACACACGATGCTGCACATCCTTGGGTCCTGAGCAATAAACCTGCTGAATATCAGTTTCATACATGACAGGTTGTACACATGCTGGTGCCACAAACAGAGATTTCTGCATTTATAGTTGGATGAAATACTGAGACAAATTTCTGTCAACTGTAAAGCTGCATTCATATGTTGACAGTGTGCAGTAGACGGAAAACCGTTTGTTCCATTCTTTTCAATGAGAGGATGACAGAAAACTCCACCGCCACTGGTGGTGAGAGCAGCACAACGAGCGGCCAGGCGGAACGTGCTGTCAAAAGTTAAAAATTTTCAACTTTTTCCACTTACTGCAGCGGCAAAGACAAATGCACCCCACCAATATTGATTCGCTATTGCCAACTGCCATGGCAATGGCTCTGCATCTACTGTAGTTGCCTACCGTCTGGTGCTGTATTCCGCTGCCGTCAGCGGTTGGTGTTTTTCTACCGTCAACATGTGAATAAAGTATTGAGTTGAATTGAACTGAAAACAGCTGAGGAGGCCGCTCTTGAGGGTTTTACTAACAATGCCTTCATCGACGATTGGCCAAGAGATGTAGAAGAAGGCGAAGGTGTGGAGGAAAGAAAAGTGAGAAAAAACAAATAATAGCGAACAACTTTTTTCATCTTTCAGTCGACGAAAGTAACAGCAATTTATTAATTAACAATTCTCTTTCCACTTCCTCCGTGTTTTGTTCTGGGTGTTCTTTGTTCTGCGTCCGCTGGGTTTGTTTTCATGTTTGGGGCTGGTTAAGAGCAGCTTTGTCCTACAGCGCCACCTAAAGTCCCAGAGTTAAAGTGCGCGGTCGTCATGTGCAGTTGTCATGACAGCGCGAGAACTATGAATGCCAGGAAATGCAGAAGGTCCATTTCAGAGGCGTTTGCACATTACGTCCACATTAAGCATAAAGCAGATCTTACTCTGTTCTCCTAGCAAGACTTATTAGCCTAATTAGCATCCAAAGCAACACAGTCACAGGACAGAAAGCGGTGGTGGTGGTGGTGGCAGCATCTTGACGGCTCCTCAACAGCACAGAATGCAAACTATCGACTTTGCAATAAAGTTATGGGAAGAACAATTCCTATGATTCTGTGAAATGAATGATTGTGATCTTATTTCAGCACTAAATATGTTTGTCGATTCATTTTTTAGAACTTGAACTCACCACGGTCTGGTGGTTGACTTGGATCACCTCATCTCCTGCGTGAATCTTCTTACACTGGTCTGCTGGAGACTGCAGAAAGAGACATTTAAAAGTACAGAAATACTACAAATAATGGTGTGAAAATATGAAATATCATGGCAAACGTTGAGGCATGAATTCGCTATCATACCTGCAAAAAAAAAAAAAAAATGGNAAAAAAAAAAAAAAAATGGAATCTGAGAAAGTAATTTAATTTCTGTTTTTTACAATTATAAAATCACAAGTTTTCCATCCATCCATCCATCCATCCATTTTCTAAACCCGTTTGTCCTGTTGAGGGTCACGGGGGGCTGGAGCCTATAAAATCACAATTTTTTTTAAGGATAATTATTTAAGATTTGTCCTTGTAAATAATTCAATTTAATTTTTATGCAGAGTTAACTAAGAATCTGGACTAGTTTGTCATCAATATCGCAAACTGCTGTTATGAGAAAATCAAACGACTTTCCTCTCAAAAAATCCTAAAATATCTTAAAGGAGACATTTTATACAGATCTTCATGCTCTTCCTTTCATTTAGGGTCTATTTTTAGACTTTTGCAGTGCTTTAATGTGCAAAAACCACACTGATCCACTTCTTTTCCTTGCTGCAGCACTGCTGTGCTCGCTGAGTGAAAACAGGCTACTTTAGGTACTGTTTCTTTAAGACCGATTAAAAAAAAAAAAAAGNAAAAAAAAAAAAAAGCCTGCTGCACTCTGACTGGCCAGTTGTGTGCGATCTTAGCTAGCAACAACCCACAGACTGTGAAATGTGGATGCTAGCCAAACACTCACCACTTAGCCTCATTCTTGGTGGGCGTGTCTAACCTTGGTGGGTGTGTCTAACCACATCCGTAGGCAGGTTGTGATTGGCTACCATTGAGCTTCCAACAAAACAAAACAAAGACTCACATTCTCTGTGGTTCCGGTGATAACATGGAGTCCATCATATGTCGATTTAATATACATCCCCTGATACACACACACACACACACACACACACACACACACACACACACACACACACACACATACACACACACACACAGAGGAATGGAAGGAGGATTCAGTACATTACAGTACAGTACATGATACACAAGACTCTAAAAATTGCAAGGATGAATCTGCATCTGTGTGTGTGTGTGTGTGTGTGTGTGTGTGTGTGTGTGTGTGTGTGTGTGTGTGGTTGACTCTTACCAGTCCTTCACTAGGCATGATACTGGTGAGGTGGACGACTTCCAGATGGGCGGACTGAGAGACCAGAGAGTCTGACGACAGAGAGATGATGTGGTCACAGATTCCTGCTAAAGTCTTACACTGGAGAGAGAGAAAGAGAGAGAAAGAGAGAGAGAGAGAGAGAGAGAGAGAGAGAGAGGTAATTCAGACAGGTTTGGAGTGATGGATGCTGGAGGAGGTGAAACAGAATCATCATTTCATCAGATTGTTCCACACCGCCACTTCCATCACCGCAACACACACAAACTATTTCCTGTCACATGGAGGTTTCCTGTCCATGGGCGCGCCCACGACACGCGTCACAGACACGGCGGCACATCATCGATACCGCCAACCCCCTTTCTAACATCTTAATTACAGAGNCGTCACAGACACGGCGGCACATCATCGATACCGCCAACCCCCTTTCTAACATCTTAATTACAGAGCTGTTCATTCCTGTAGCACGGCACAAAGTTATTGATCTGTTTGGCATTTTTAACCTGATTTTTTTTTTTCCTGAATGCATCACAGAAAACGTGTGTAAACGTGTAACTTCACCTTAATACACCCGTGACATGTTTTCTGCTTGGCGGTCATACATGCAGGTAAATTTATCATCAGCAACACTGCTGCCCTCTAATCCTGCCTGACTGACTGCAGCAAGCACGCAGAGAGTGTCAGGTTATCCTGCAGCATCGCATTGCTGCACACACACACACACACACACACACACACACACATGCTCACACACGCAGCATGACGAGCACGCTGCATTCTGTTAACCCTCCCAAAATAATCTTACGATCTCAATCCTAATGAGCAATTATCGGATTATAGTTACAAAATGAAGAGGAGAGATCGCCAATGTCACACACAAACACACACACAAGTGCACTCTCTCTCACACACACACACACACACACACACACACACGCACTCTCTCACACATACAACAGCTCAGAACCTAATTATACTAGAAAAGGTGGAGGATCTCCAGTGAGCTGACACACACACACACACACACACTCACACACACACACACACACACACACACACACTTGCACATTTATACCATTTTCTGGATCAGTTGTTTCAAGGTTCAAGGTTCTTTATTTGTCAAATACACATCATACACATTGTGTTAAAGGACCATACCGTCCATTTTGCATGTTTGAGCTTAATATATTCAGTTTTCATACATGTTACGTTACTGACAATTATTTCCAAAGGATAAAACCGTATTTCAGCTTTCCTGATATTTTACAAAATCTCTTAATCTTTCAAAATCAAATATTCACCCACCTTAAAAATCCATGTTTCTCCTGCTAATAGTTACACAGCCTTATGAAGTCACGGTCCTTTAAATTTTTCCATAAACGCAGGTCTTCTTTTGGGACTATATTCCCCGGTGGAGGCACACGTTCACTCCACGCTTTTTATTGTGCTTAAATGCTAAAATTACGTAACTTCTAAAAAACCTGAATACACGTCTTGTTGGTGATGATGGATTACCTATCCCAAGAACGTTTACAGTATCAACAAGTTGATTTTAATAGCAGAATGAACTGAAACCAATGGAGGTCTGGAAGGTAGGAAAAACATTTTTAATTCACCGTTCCAGTAGTATGCTTTGGGAAATGATTGTCAGTAACGTTACGTGTATGAAAATTGAATATACAGTATTAGACTCAAACATGGAAAATGAACGGTATGGCCCTTTAAGTAAATAAATGTACAGCTCCAGTAGTATCTTTTGTAAAATAGATGGCAGTAACGTAACGTGTACGCAGGTCGTATTTGTTGAGCTCAAACATGCAAAACCACTGGTCTGCTCCTTTAAATCTCATGACAACCAGCCATGTAAGCTAACCTGCCTGTAATCTGCGCTGTGATGCTGCGGCAGCGCGTCAGATGAAAGCTGGGCATGTCACATCCAGGAGGTTACAGACTCTCCGCTGGTGACGAGTCTTTTGTCTGACAGCCGAGTTAATCCAGGTCAGGACTATTAGTCTGATGATCAAAGACAAACACAAGCAAAGCCACGGCGTGTCGCTCACCGAGCTTTCTGCAGCTTCATATTCTGTTAATGTCTGGATTAGACGCACTGCTGCTGCTTTTCCTACTTATTAGTGTTGATGATGACGCACATTTATGTACTTCTTTGTTATTTGTGTGTAACTACAGTGAACCTTAAGACGCCATTAATCACACTGTCCTTCTGTACTGTGTGGAAACCTCCTTTTACATAATCTGTCCTGGTTAAAATTTAATCTTTCACATAGGACTCATTACATCAGCATCGATAATGCTCGTTCTGGACTCTCAAAGAGTCCCCCAGGGTTCAGTACTCGGTCCTCTCCTCTTCATCCTCTACATCATATATGGCAAACTGAAGGCCCGCGGGCCGGATGTGGCCCACGGTACAGTTATATGTGGCCCGCGAGATAATATCTAATTTCTATAATAACTNGATGTGGCCCACGGTACAGTTATATGTGGCCCGCGAGATAATATCTAATTTCTATAATAACTGGCCCGCCAGTATATAGCGCACACATTACGGATACTACATATCCCAGAATGCATTGCAACAGCTGGTGCATCAATCAACACCTGAAGCGCCAGCTCCTCCCCTCCGTGTCCACCCAGTCATTTTTAATGAACTTTAAGCTGGTTCACTGAAGAAACGGCCAAAGGAAAGATGGATGTGAAAACAGGTGGAGTTAGAGAAGCTGTTTACTGTCGTTAGGGATAATCCTGTTAGCCTGTTAGCAGAGCTGATGTGGCTGTAGTTAAAGAATATAAAAAAGGAGGCATGATCAAATTTAAAATATTCTCATTTGCTTGTTGAAGTTGTTAATGTAAAGCAAAGAGTGATTTTAGATTTCGCTTAAGAAAAATCAGTTTTCTGGCTATTTCCTGTGATAAAACTTTTTCATAGAGTCAGTGAAACACTTCTGATAGAGAGGAAGACATAAAAAAGATATTATTTATTTTGAATTTGATCTCTCATTTGTCTGTTTTTTCTCTGGTTTGTTCTGAATTCTATACATGTCTTGGGAGCAGCGGTTAAAGCGAAGTTCATATTAGTGTATGAATAATTTGTCATAACCTCTGATGAAAACGAGGCCAATTTAAGTCTGTTTCCAATAAAGGCTGACCCTGTTTGGCCTTCGACTTGGACCCAATTTTTAATTTTGTGCCCTCTGTGATTGAGTTTGACAGCACTGCTCTACGTCCTACATCCTCAAAGTCCAGCACTCCATCACACAATAATGATGCCTCCCAAAAGTCTTTTAAATAACAAATGAAATATGAGTAAATAAATACTATTTAAGAAATTTACAGAATTAGAAAAAAATGTTTTAGTTGTGAATTAATAGATATTATTTTCATAAACTTGGAGAACACAGCATGATGGGAAATGATTACGTGACTGTTTCGATGCACGTTTATTTTATTAATTAAAATATGGTTTTATATTTTGGAAAATGGTTGGGGGTATGGGAGTGTGTGCAGATAGTATTTATAGGGCTCAAACATGCAAAACCACCAGTTTGGTCCTTTAAGAGGAGTCTTAAGCTAGACATAGTACAATGCAAAATGGATGGAAGCTCTGACTACACACACACACACACACACACACACACACACACACACACACACACACACACACACACACACATATTCTTATTCTATCCTCCCTAGCTCTCACCTTGACTTACATGTGCACAACCGGACACGAACACACACATTTGCTCGAAAATCGCTGCATAATAGATGTACGCTCACTTAAACTATATAAACCAAACAGAGAGGAGGGTAGTGAGGGAGAGAAAGGGGGCAAAAAGAGAAAACAAGGGTAGGAGGGAGGAAAGAGGAGGAAAAAAAAGGGAAAAGGAAGTACACAACTAGGACAGTCTTACGTAATTCCTCTCATCCTTATGCATGTATGCACATAAAGACATGCACACACACACTTATTCAAACTTCATGCTCCATCAGATACACACTCACACATGCTCATATCTTATCCCTCTTCTTTTCTCTCTTGCTAATACACACACACACACACACACACACACGCACACACGCACACACACACACACATATACACACACCCTATCTGTCCATCTGATTGCTGCAGGCCGTGTAGTCTAGAACAGAGCAGCAGCGAGTTTTGCATTATTGAGCAGAAGCCGACAAACATACAACTACAGTAGAGCAGAGCTGACCGACACGGCTACGCACACGCACACACACATACACACACACCATAGGCAGCAGCAGGGAAATTCTCACATATTGGATTGAAAGACAATAATGGTGATTTTGCAAGTTTAAGTCCAATAAATACGAGCCACATAAAAGTTATGTTGAACCAATTTCCAAAACACAAAACCGTATTTTAGTTTTCCTGTTATCTCGCCAAATCTCCGAACCACCCACTACACCCACCTGAAAATTCTAATGTTTCGCTTGCTAACACATACGTCCAAATGTAGCAGGGAGTCTTTTTTAATTTCTTGATAAAAGCCATTTTCTCCTGAGACGATATTCTCTCTGTGAGATTCTGTTGGACCGATCAAATTACATTACCCAGATAAAACGTTTAATATTTAACATTACGTAAGCACCTTTCAAGTCTCTTGATTTTTTTATAGCGTACTGGAATAAAATGACACCATTGGCAGTCTGGAAGGTAGGAAAAACAATTCTAAAATGCACCGAACCAGTAGTATGTTTTGGAAAATGATGGAAAATGATTGTCAGTAAAGTTAGATATATATGGAGTTCAATCATGCAAAACCGCCTGCATGTTCCTTTAACCTCCAAATATGTTCGTCTGTCAGACTTGAGTTGTAACAGAATACATGTAATGGCATTACATAATCAGGATACAAAAAAATTTAACTGTATTCCATTACAGTTACAGAGAAAAAAGTGTAATCAGATTACAGTTAATTTAGTAGAAAATGGGAATTACTATGAGGATTACAGTTGAAAATAGAATGATTTTCTGCAAACATGCTGCACACATAACATCTCTCTCTGGATGCCACTCTTCTGTTTACGAGCGTCGCCATGGACACCAGTAAAAAAAAAAAAAAAAAAAAATGCTTTCACTGTGGAAATTCACCACTATTTTGTCTTTAAGGCAGAAAGTGGAATAATTTATTCCTTCCAGCTGTGAAAATACTGTCAGCATCCAAAAACACAAAGTCTAAGCTAAAGAAACATTCACAGGTAAGATCAACCGCTATGCTAGCTACACAGAAACCAGGTAGCTAAGTCAAAGATAATGCTAGCCAGCTTTGCAATACCACAACTACCAATTATTATTATTGTAGCGACTCTGAATGAAGCACATAGAAATGCTGTTAGTTTGACGATTTATTAAATGAAAAATGAAAAACTAATAGAGGTCGTAACAACACGCAACAGTCAGTTAGCGTGTTTTTTTTTTTTTAGCTTCTGATTTATTAAAAAATACTGTAGATGCTGTTAATCCATGTACAAAAAAATTTAGAGCATTTTGTTTTTCCTTTGTAAAAGGACCAGAATTTATTTTTGATTTGTTAATTGTACTATTCTATAAACCTATAATTTAATTTAGACATGGAAGGTCTACTGCCTGAATATAATTTTCATGTCTCATTTTCTTTCCTACAGTTATCTTACATTAGAATACACTTAAATAAAAGTCTACATAAAACATATCAAAGTCATCTTATTGATATTTCTTTTCTCTTGTCTTTATGTGCACATTTGGCATTGAAGTAATCCAAAAGTAAAATAATCAAGTTACATTACTTTAATATTGCAGTAGTTGGATTATGTTGCTGATTACATTTTTTAGCAGGTAATTAGTAACTGCACTGGATTACATGTTGAAAAACATGTAATCCAACCCAAACCTGTCGTGTTTGTGTGTTTGTGTGTGTGCGTGTGATCGTGTCGGTGTGTGTTTAGTGGCTGTGTCACTTATTAATTTCTAACACACATAGTAAACATGGATCAACAAGGAGGCAGCATCTAAAACAAACACCCCTCTCTCTCTCTNCCCCCCCACCTCCCTGCCTTCACACCATCTCCCTCTTTCACACATAAACCTCCCACACATAATAGACTTAGTCATGTGTAGCCTTTAGTCTGGCAACCAGCGTTGTGCGTGTGTGCGTGTGTGTGCGTGCGCCCATTTTTATATTTGAACTCGTCTGCTGCTACCTTTCTTCTTCATCATTATCAGGCCTGTAACAACAGCCATGATTCCTCCACAAAGCTGAGGGGGCGTTGGAACTTTACCCGCCCAAACCGTCGTCTCGCTGCTGTCTTATGATTCCTGTCGTTTTATCGTTACATATAATACAGCTGCATATTTACCACAAATCCACACAAAATCAACTCTTAGCACAAAATATTCAGATGTGTTTGGTTTTTTTCGTGAACACCCACCCCCCTGCCAGCGCTTCATTTGGTTTCCCCCGCCTGACCTTGAATGGCAGCAGGATGCGTCCCGATCCAACTGTCAGGTCGGATCAGACACTCGCGGCTCGCTCGCTTTCACACGTGGACTCAGTTCACCATCATACATGCATGCGTGCACACAACAAACAAACCCAAATGTGGAGTAGCTTCAAATGGTTGGGCTCACTAATTTGCACAATTCTGTGATCGCACGCACACACCCAAATACATCCAGAGACATCATGAAAAATACTTTTTTTGTTACCGTTTGAGATTTTGGGTCTAAATATCTGACATGTTGCAGTCTTTGGTCATGAGCAGAGGTGTAGTAACGTGTTCCATCTACTGCATTACATTTACTTAAGTAACTTTTTTCACTAAATTGTACTTTACTGAGTAGTTTTATTGCAGGATACTTTTAACTCATACTTGAGTATATTTATGAAGTAAAAAATATACTTTTACTCCATTACATTTGGTCGCACTCTTTGCGTTACTTTTGATTTCACCGTTTGAATTCAGTCACGTTCAGTTTTTCTCTCGTTGTCAGACACTACACTGTCTGCTTCAGCTCCCAAGTAGCCACGCCCCCACCCTCCATTTCCAGCAGAACAGTGATGGCGGAATCAACAGAGGGAGGTTTAGAAGAGGCACATCCCTGGCTACACATTCAAACACTGTTTTCTTTTCAGCTACATAACACGTTGTGTCTTTCTCTTGCTAAAAATATGACATTTCAGCTTCTAGGAATTAACATGGAACTTGAGGAAACATGTGGCGCTAAGCTGCAATGTTAGTTACTTAGCTAGCTGCTGCTAATGCTAACTCAAGTTTTCCTGTTCTATTCTGAGTAAATTTATGAAGCTAACATAGCTACTTAGCTAGCTGCTACTGCTAATGCTAACCCAGGTTTTCCTGTTCTATTCTGAGTAAATTCATGAAGTTAACCTAGCTACTTTGCTAGCTACTGCTGCTAATGCTAATTCAGGTTTTCCCGTTCTATTCTGAGTAACTTCATGAAGCTAACCTAGCTACTTTGCTAGCTGCTGCTGCTAATGCTAACTCAGGTTTTCCTGTTCTGTTGTGAGTAAATTCATGAAGCTAACCTAGCTAACTGTCTTAACTAGCTGCTGCTGCTGCTGCTGCTAATGTTAACTCAAGTTTTCCTGTTCTATTCTGAGTAAATTCATGAAGCTAACCTAGCTAACTGTCTTAAAACTAGCTGCTGCTACTAATGCTAACTCAAGTTTTCTTGTTCTTTTCTGAGTAAATTCATGAAGCTAACCTAGCTATTTAGCTAGCTGCTGCTGCTAATGCTAACTCAAGTTTTCCTGTTCTATTCTGAGTAAATTCATGAAGCTAACCTAGCTATTTTGCTAGCTGCTGCTGCTAATGCTAACTCAGGTTTTCCTGTTCTATTGTGAGTAAATTCATGAAACTAACCTAGATAACTGTCTTAACTAGCTGCTGCTGCTAATGCTAACTCAAGTTTTCCTGTTCTATTCTGAGTAAATTCATGAAGCTAACCTAGCTAACTGTCTTGGGGCCAGGCCAGAATTATCATGATTTGTTATGTGGTAAATATCTGATTTATTACTGTCTACTGTTTCTTTATATGATATGATTTGGATTGTATTAGAAGCTACATGTGGCTACTTTGCATTTTTTTCCTCAGACGAGCCTTCATAGCTTGTTGATTATTCTAAAGAATAAGCTTGATCAAAGTTACTCACTACTCAATCTTTTTATAGATACTTTCTTACTGAAGTCATTATTTTGGTGAGTACTCTTACTGATACTTGAGTGTAAATGGGGCCATACTATATTCTAACGCCACCATTTTGGATTAAAGATCAAAGATTTCATTACAATTCTCTCACGACTGGTAACTTTCACCTGAAACAGCACAAAATACCACAACGCAAAATCTGTAGGAGTGCTAGACCGTTAAACAAAATCTTTACCACTTTGAGAATGGAACAGTGAAATGGAGGTAGAAACTTACCACATGGAGGATCTTATTTTCTGTCTCGTACACTGTGCAATCCTGTAAAGGGAGAGGAAGAAATAAGAGAGAAGAGGAAAACGTGAGATGAAGAAAACATCAATGCAAGCATCTGCAGACTAGCTCAAATAACTCCGACCCCCAAATTTAACAACCACGAAAGAAGGAAATAAGACAAATAAGACGGCCAACAGGAAGTAAGATGGATTACTTTTTCCCACCGGAGAACAACAGTGCTCAGCTATCTCATTTCTGCTTCTCTACATTACACATATTACTTTAGAAGAATACGCTGAATTCACAGATTCTGAATCAGACTCTGCTGCTCACGGCTTCATGATGTAGAAACGCAGCTCATCATTCCAACATGTCAGCTGATAGTTCATTATTTCTGGGAAAGAAGCACAGAGCAGATGTGCATGCTCGCGGTGAATTCATGTTTGATGCATTATTGTGGGCATGCTCTCTCTCTCTCTCTGTCTCTCTCTCTCTCTCTCTCTCTCTCTCTCTCTGGCAGCCACATGTTCATTTCTCCCATCGTGGTCTTGCCCTCGTTGTTCTCTAGCCTCTCCTCTGGCCCTCGTACGTGGGGATAGGTGTTATCTGCCGGACTCCAGGATTCATTCTGGACAAACGTACAAACATGCTGAAATACACTAAGACGGGTCTTACAGAGAGGAAATGGGTGGCGGCCAAGGCTACGGACATAGTTTCTGTCCAAGCAATGTGATGTCGACAATATCCAACCGTGTATGCATGTGCTTCCAGGTTTATAAAACATGGGCTTGAACGGGAGCATATCTATGTTCCCAGGGTCCTATGTTCCCCACTTCAATATTCTGTTAAGTGTGTGTTAACAGACTAACCCTAACCCATTACGTGCTTTATTGTGCCATCAAGAGCTGGGGAACATAGGACCCTGGGAACACAGGGAGTCATTCCTGTATTCCCAGAGTCCTATGTTCCCAGGGCCCTATGTTCCCTTGATCCTATGTTCCCAGAGTCCTATGTTCCCAGGGTCCCATGTTCCCAGGGTCCTATGTTCCCAGGGTCCTATGTTCCCTTGGTCCTATGTTCCCTTTAGCCTATGTACCCAGAGTCCAGTGTTCCTTTGGTCCTACGTTCCCAGGGTCCTATGTTCCCAGGGTCCCATGTTCCTTTGGTCCTATGTTCCCAGGGTCCTATGTTCCCAGGGTCCACAGAGCTGGGGAACATAGGACCCTGTCAACACAGGAATGACCCTGTTTGAACATGTATGTGTAAGGAAGTTTCTATGAGTCTGCAGGAAGAGGAGGAGGAGGAGGAGGAGGAGGTGTGTGAGGAGACAGAGAGAAGACAAAACAGAGATAAACAGAGGTAAAGTAATAGTCGATTGTCCATCAGGCCCATAAATTAATCTGGAGATGATGTCTAACGGTGAGTCAATCAGCATGATGCCTACGACTCTTAAAGAGAAACGCTCATACAATCAGCCGCGCTGCAATCAGAGACAAATCTATAATCAGAGTTAAATCCATAAACAACAGCATATAAACAAGATGCATCCATACTGGTTTTCTTAATTAAAACCGCCATATAATATAATGATGTTTGTTTTATGGGAATAATAAGTATGGACGTGATAAGCTACAACAATCACATTACTGGTATTAATGCTCAATTCTGATTTCCATATCCAAGATTCTCCATATATATCCATCTATAAAGACAAAAATCTCTGTCTGTGGCACCAACGTCTCTAAAACCCGTCATGTATGAAGCTGAAATTCAGCAGGTTTATTGCTCAGGACCCAAAGACATGCAGCATTACATGTGAAGTTGTTTGGATGAGTGGTTCTAGAATTAATTTGCGCCGCACCTGGAGCGTATCCTGCCGACCTCATACAGCAAACAAAGCTAGCTCAGGCGTGCAGCAGTAGTTTGAGAAGTTGAAGTTGTTTTGAGGCGCTGTGCAGGTAAAGTCGTTATGTTTCACTATGTTGGAAGCTCAACTTCATGTTGTACTGGAGCTAACAACAGCTAACAATGCTACCAGGAGATCATGCTACTGTTAACAAACCAAGATAGCTAGTGTTGCTAACCTACGATAGCCATGCTGCTACTGTTGTTAGCCACCAAACACAACTACGCTAATGTGATATTATCTACAGTTACAGGTCAATAGTTAGCTATTGAACATGAAGGGAAACGGAGTTGGAAGAGTTTATGAAGTTCCAGCTTTGTATGAAAAGAATAATGGCGTGCACCATCAAGTCCAGCCCCTTCCTAACACTCAAGTTTTTAATGGGTCTAACAAATTTGCAATCTCCTCATCTCCCCGCTGACCGCCGTCACTCATATTTATTTTTACCGCCAACACTGAAAGCTGCACAGTGATGTGTGCATGCGTCAAGAAGTGATATGTAAAAAAAAAGGCATGAATTCTGATCTGACTTTTCTCACAAGATCGAATATGAATCAGATGTAGAATTACATATACGAGAGGCCCAAATCTGATATGAAAAAATTACATCTTTCTTCGTGCTGCTCAGGAAAAAAAATCTGATCTGTGACACAGATTTTGACCTCTTCAGCCTGTAATGTGAACGTATCGTATGATACATGCATAGATCGAGAGAATTAGCGTGTGTGTGTGTGTGTGTGTGTGTGTGTGTGTGTGTGTGTGTGTGTGTGTTTGTGTGTGTGTGTAAGCACCTGTTGTACAATGGTAGTTAATTCTAAGCAGAGCTGCACGATGTTATTCTTCAGTAATGAATACTCTGTCACGCTGGCAAAAGGAGACCTGAAACAAAAAAAGACAAAGAAAAGTACAGAGAGAAATGGCATTATTCCAAATATTGTATATTGTTGATCGGCTCTATCAGTCACAACAGGGAATGAAGAATTGAACACTTTGCTTTATTCCTGTTGTGTTGTTAAAGAAAATGGCGTTTTCAGACCTGTAGCCTGTTCGCTCTGGTCCAAATCAGGGAGGAAATTGGTGCATTTACGGCTTCAGTTTCACAAACGGAGAAACTGAAAAAACACAAATTCATTTTTTTCAAATCCAGCTATAGTTGGTGTCTGTACCTGTCGAGCCAGGCTAAAAGGTTCTTGGCTGCACCGATCAGATCGACCACAGAGGTGAGGAAATCGTTAGGTAGCCTCCGCGAAGCTCGGCCATCGTAGTGTCCGCCCCTCCGCCGACCCAGGATAAAGTTCTGCAGGTTCTTCGCTGAAGCGTTCAACTTGTGGGACAAAGTCCGGAGGTTCTCTGTCTCTAAGCCGTAGTTCTGGAGGGAACACACATGCAAACACACACACAGATTAATATTTTTGGAGACTGATAATCATAATTGTCTGAGGTTCTTAGAAATCAATGGAGGCTACATGGAATCCTGATTTGTTTGTAACATGACACTGAAAGGTTAATGAAAATCCTTTATCTATCCACAACGAAACAACAAACAGCAAAAGCATCAGCTTGTATTTTGGAATCAGTTCACACTTTAAATAATTTGAATTGGAAAACTGATAAAATAGCATTTTCACAAACTGCTAAATTATACTGATAAAAGATGTGCAGCGATTTAGCCGACCTGAGAGCAGGATTTCTGTCGTTGAAGAAACATTATTATTGTCATATAACAGCCATTCTAACAACCCAGCGTGAGCATTTTTAAATAAACACACACACATGCACGCACACACACACATACATACACACACACACACACACACACAGACCCACTGAGCCACATTCCACTTAACATCCCAAGGCACCTCCAGTCATGTCTTGTCTGACAGAGCCTGATTCCTGCTGACATACAAATGCCAAACACAAATACACACATACACCACATACACACAAACACACAAAAAGAGAGTTTTTGCGGCTGAGCTAGACGTATCTATTTCTCCTCTGCCTCTAGATCTATTCTACATAGTCACGACCACAGAGACGACAAAGGAGAGAGGCTTTTTCAGTGACAGAGAGAGAGAGAGAGAGAGAGAGAGAGAGAGAGAGAACCCGGCTATGCATCTCAATGAAACTGGGTCATGTATACGCTGTGTTCCGTATGATTCTGACTGTTCTGTTGAATGTACATGTACAGTAAATGTGAACTTGGAGCACATATGTGATCGCACCACTGGAATTAGGCTGTCTGACCGTTCAATCTAGCGCCATGCTGCTCTCTCTCCAGAGGACGGGGTGCTGAGATGACAGGGGTGGGGGTAAGAGAGAGAGAGAGAGAGAGAGAGAGAGAGATGAGAAAAGAAAGAGCAAGTGAAAGAAATCATCTCAGCGATGCTTGCATGTGTACGTGCTTATGTGTGTGTCAAATCAATACAGTAAGAGGGCAATGCCATTAGAGTANCACCCACCTTGTCAATGTTGTTGCCATAGCAGCCATGCATGGAGTGGCCTCTCCTCTATGCTGATATTCTACTATTGTCCTCAAACATTGCTCTAGTCTTGATTTAGCGAGAGATCGTGCAAGCGCGCTCTTTAAATTTATTCACCTTCATCTGCATTTAAAGGAGACAGATACAGATCTCCATGTTCTTATTTTCATTTAAGCGCTCTGTGCAAAAAAAAAATACATTGATCCACTTCTCTCCCTTGCTTACAGCACCACTGTAACCACTGAGTGAAAACAGGCTAAGTTAAGTACTGTCTCTTTAAGGGACTCATTCCAAAACAGCCCACTCTGTTCTGATTGGCCAGCTGTGTTTGCATTCCTGAACCTACAAGCCTTGTTTATACTTTCGCCGTTTGCTGCATGCTTCAAACAGGTCTGTAGGCGGAATACTGTAACATGTCAGAGCATCAAGAGGCAGCAGACAGGAAGCTGAACATCGCTGCTAAAACCTTTTATTTTGAAAGGTTTTGGTTAGAAAGCCCGACAATTTATTATTTTAATAAAGAAAATACTCATTTGAATTAGGGTTTTTNAAAAAAAAAAAAAAAAAAAAAAAAAAAAAAAATGATTAAATCGCTAATTGGCCATCATGTGAAAAAAATCGAGATTTTATTTTTAGGCCATATCACCCAACCCTAACGGAGGGATTTCACAGCGGAACAGAAACGAAACAGAAGTGGGCCTAAGATGGTACTTTGAGGGACTCCAGAGGAAATGCTAGACAGGTAACATGAACGTTTAAGCTAATCCTTTACTGTCGCTGAACCTGAAGCTGCTGGAAAATGTCACAAATCATGGAACAGACTTCAGAGAGCAAAATAACCAAAGCATAACCAGAAATAAAAAATAAAAAAATAAAATGAAGAAACCATGGGATACAAAGACTGACATCACTGACAGCACTGACATCAGTCATCATGAAGTGCTTCGAGCGAATAGTCAAAACCCACATCTGCTCCTTTCT
>VXCM01008487.1:2231-24319 GCA_014773175.1 Lucifuga dentata
CCCCCCCCCACGGAATACACACACACATGGGATCTTTACCACATGTCCAGAATGAAATAAGTTGGCATCATGCCACTCGGACTAGAAGTCTTCACAGGTCCACCAGGCTTCCATATAAAACCAGACTGGATCCAGGTCCCGAGTCCAGCAGGTCTGGTGGGGTTCAGTCCTAGACGTGGGTTTCAGGTAAATGTGTCAATGAGCGAAATTCATTTAAAAAAAAAAAAAAAAAAAAANAAAAAAAAAAAAAAAAAAATAGATGGTAAATGAGGGCCGTGATGACTGAAGATCATTCATGAAACTTCCATGTTAAAGGACCATACCGTCCATTTTACATGTTTGAGTCTAATATATTCAAGTTTCATGTAACGTTACTGATAATCATTTCCAAAGCATACTACTGGAACGGTGAATTAAAAATGTTTTTCCTACCTTCCAGACCACCATTGGTTTCAGTTCATTCTACTATTAAAATCAACTTGAAAGATTAAGAGATTTAGCAAAATATCAGGAAAGCTGAAATACGGTTTTATCCTTTGGGAAATGATTGTCAGTAACATGTATGAAAATTGAATATATTAGGCTCAAACATGTAAAATGAGTGGTATGTTCCTTTAATGAGTGCAACTTTTTTCCATTATTGACTCATTATGAAGGTCTCAGGTAAGAGTGGATGAAGATCAGCGTGTTAATAAGCTGTTCCACCTTCCCACCAAGTTTAGTCAAAAATCAGCTCAGAATTTATTTTTTTTAATTTATTTTTTTTTCCCTTGGTCCCATCTTGAAACGGCTTGATTAAAATAAGAGAAAGAACATTTTTACCCTGTTAAATTAAAGATTTAAAGATAAAAAAAACCTCCTGATTCAAACAGTCCAGGGTCCAAATGATTCAGGCTGAGAATAAAACAGCTAATTTATTCTTTAATTAGTCCAGTAATCATTCCAGCAACAAAATACGTTTAACAGATTAACCTGTGGAAATAACTGCAACCAAACAATTAATGATGTGTGTGTATGTGTGTGTGTGTGTGTGTGTGTGTGTGTGTCAGAGAGAGACAAACACAGAATCTTAATATTTAATAATTATGTTTATTTAATCACAGTTGAGGCTCAAAACAGTATAATTTAACAAATTTTCTAAAACTATTTAAGAAGTAAACTAAAACTTTTACAAACCTCCACTTCACATATCACACGTATCATACCTCTATGATGCAAAGAAACAAAGTAAAAAGTCTTAAAGGACCAAACCAGTGATTTTGTATGTTTGAGCCCAATCAACACTATCGCATACACATTATATTACCGCCAAACATTTTCCAAATAAAACCATATTTTAGTTTTATTTTGTCAAATCCCCTAATCTTTCAAAATCAAATTTTCAGATTTTACAACCTTAAATTTCAATGTTTCACCTGCTAACACTTCCACGCAATTGTAGAAGGGAGTTTTTTTTTAAATTTCCTGGTAAAAGCTGTCTTCTCTGGGACTATATTCCCAGGCGGAGGCATACATTTTCTTCTATGTAGTTTCATGTTGGATCGGTTAAATTAAGTAACCGATAAAAAAAGCAACAGACATTTGGTACGTTATGATCAATTACCAATCTGAAGCACGTTTCAAGTCTCTGTAAGTTTCTATAAGTACTGGAAGGTAGGAAAAACAATTCTAATACAGTATTTATAGCTCCATTAGTATGTTTTGGAAAATGGTTGGCAGTAACATGTGGATTGCATATATTCATCTCAAACACGTAAAACCACAGGTATGGTCCTTTACCATTAGAGCACATATACTGATACCTTCAGGTTTTATTCAAACACACCTGGAAACAACAGTACTCAGGTATTTCTCAGCAGTACAGAAGAAGAAGGAAATAGAACCACACTGCAGTAAACTCTTCCTCACAGGGCCTAAAGGAACATAAGAAGGTAAATTTAATATATCGCTCCTCTAAGCGTCCCGAGGTGCAACGAACATATGGCTTTAATATTTTGGATATTTATAAAGAGGTCATCCCTGCTGCAGGTACGAAGTCCTGCGTTTGGAGAAAAGATGAAGCTGCCTGGAAGTTAAAGAGCCAGAGCCTCGCCATGGTTTGGCCTGCTGGCTCTGGGGGGTTTAGCTGCAGCCCTTTGGGGGGGGGNGAGGAAGTGCTGTCCCTGCGTAAGCTGACCTGAGCTGAGGGTCTGCAGAGACGACAGGCTGAGAAAAACTGTTAGCAATGCTGCTGCTGCACAAAGAAGAGCTAAACAACACACACTCCTTTAAATAACACAATATTTAAGTAACAGAATACTCAGCGTTAAAGGAGCACGCCGGTGATTTTTTCATGTTTCAGCCTAATTAAATACCACCTGGATACCACCTTCCAAAACGTTAAACTGTATTTTAGATTTGGTGTTATTTTGACAAATTTTGCCAAATCCTCAAACCTTTCAAAGTCAAATGTTCAGGTGATACACACCTTAAAATTCAACATTTCACCTGCTAACATGTATGTCTGAATGTAGAAGACACAGTTGTTTAAATTTCTCTGTAAAAGCCGTCTTCTCCTGGGACTATATTCCCTGGCGGAGACATACATTTTATTCGGTGCAGCTCTGTGTTGCACCGGTTGAATTAAGTAACTTTGACAAAAAATAATAACAGCATGTGGTTAATTATTTATCTCAGCACGTTTCAAGTCTCTACAAGTTGATTTTTACGTCGTGCTGGAATGAACTGAAACCAATGGCTGTCTGGAAGGTAGGAAAAACAAATCTAAAATTTACTGCTCCACTAGTAGTTTGTTTTGGGAAACGTCAGTAACGTAACGTGTATGCGGGTTGCATTTATTGGTGCTCAAACATGCAAAATCACCAGTATGGTCCTTTAACAAACTGATTAATATATTCACAAAGAGATTAATCAATAAATAGTTTAAAATCTTTGGGACGGGGAAAAGCTGGTAGACTAATACATAAGTGCAACGCAGCATTAAGTCGATTTGCTTTTTTGGTTTAACAAAGGTCATTTGTTTATAACCACTTCCTGTTTATAACCACTTCCTGTTTGATTTAAATCTTATAAGATAATGTGATAAGTCTGCATATGCTGCAACATGCGTTAATCCTCCAGCCTGTAAGACATGCAGGATGCTGAAACCGTCACCAGGAGGCAACACCTAGGAG
The DNA here is from genome assembly GCA_014773175.1 of Lucifuga dentata. Taxonomy (NCBI): domain Eukaryota; kingdom Metazoa; phylum Chordata; class Actinopteri; order Ophidiiformes; family Bythitidae; genus Lucifuga; species Lucifuga dentata. Next base: position 5,405 of record VXCM01008487.1, read on the forward strand.
AGAAAAAAATAAAAATACAGCGTACACTTTAATATTTACTAATAACTTCTGTTCTTATTATCGAGACAAAGTATGCAGAAGTGGGATGAAGATTAGTATTTAATTTACAGACCTCTTCATTCATTGATTCGTACCTGGAGGTCAGCTCCTGGCCACCGGCCCTCAGGTAATTTGACTTTGAGACCCTGATTTAGAGCATTGAAGCTAAACAGAGGCTAAACTTTGAAGCTTCTCTGTCCTTATTCACATTTTTCATGTTTCATCACGTACAGATCAAGCATGGCAGAGATTATGGAGTCTTTTATTATGGAGGTGCGTTTCCTTTGAAACATTTATCGGGTTTTAGCGTGCATGCTCTCTGCTCATGTATGCAGAGTTAAGCTGGTATCTGGTAGCAGCTGATCAGGCGTTAATATTACTGTGTAACTCGATGCTGCGAGGACAGCGAGGGCCTCAAACGCATCGCAAAGACTGAGTGGATTAATGCGCCTGAGAAACATTTAAAAATGATCGTTGCATCTTTTTTTTTAGCTTCATACTGATCATTTATCAAAAATGAAAGATGAAGTTTATTTATTTTGTCTAATTTATTTTATTTAAACATACTTTACCTATTTCCTTGAAAGCTCCTTCTTCATACAGGATTTGAAAGTTGTGAACTTCTCCTCCGCTCTGATGCCCTGTGTGTGTGTGTGTGAATAAGACAGAAAGAAAGGAGTATTATGAGAAGAGCAATTTCGTTATTCTCCACTAGATGGCAGTATAATTTCACCAAAACCACCAACTAAATAGACATGTTTTGGCCATATGGGGAATAAATTAAACATATTATGAAATATGTTATAGAATTTAATATGTTATAGAATTTAATCAAAAATAAAAACAAATATATTAATAATTTCTGCTTATGTGTATGCAGGTTGTATATATTGGGCTCAAATATCAAAACCACCAGTATGGTCCTTTAAATGACCCAGTTGTCTTACCCCGTTACCGCGGTGCAGCCGTTCCTTCATGACGCCGATGAACTCCTTGTAGCTGAGCTTATCATCATGATCCTCGTCAAAGATCTTGAAGACCGTGTTGACCAAATGGCGAGTCAGGTTGACGCTCGTCGCCACGTAGACGGCACGGGCAAACTCATCTGAGAGGGAACGAAGAGAGGTGAGCGGGCGAAAAGTCTATCGTTAGACAGGAGACATCGTTTTTATAAAGGTTTGTTAAATTAAACGTGAACATCTGTGGATCAAATAACAGCTCCTATTAAAGGACCATACCGGTGGTTTTGCAGGTTTGAGCCCAATAAATTCTACCCACACACACATTACATTGCTGCCAATCTTTAAAAAAAAAAAAAAAAAAAAAAATCTGCATTTTAGTTTTCGTGCTGTTTTGCTAAATCTGCTATTCTTTCTAAATCAAATGTTCAGGTGACACAACCGCCTTAAAATTCAACGTTTCTTGCTGACACGAATGCATGATTCTAAACGGCACGGTCGTTCTAACTTCTCTGTAAAAGCCGTTCTATCTTGGGACTATAATAACAGGAAAAATAAAAAACGGTTTGACGTTTTGGAGAATAGTTGTCAGTACCGTAATGTGTTTGCGAGTTGCACTTACTCAGCTCAACCTGCAAAAGCACCAGTATGGTCCTTTACATAAGTAAATTTGTAACATAATGGTGAGTTAACCATAAAGGTGATGGTTTGAAGGTGTATTTCTCTGTCGGGATGTCAGGAAGGAGCCGAGCGGTTTGTCTCTGAGCAGGAAAAAACTAATTCTTCATTAAAGGACCATACCGTCCATTTTGCATGTTTGAGCCTAATATATTCAATTTTCATACATGTAACGTTACTGACAATCATTTCCCAAAGGATAAAACCGTATTTCAGCTTTCCTGATATTTTGCTAAATCTCTTAATCTTTCAAAATCAAATATTCAAGTGATACACCCACCTTAAAAATCCATGTTTCTCCTGCTAATAGTTACACAGCCTTATGAAGTCACGGTCCTTTAAATTTTTCCATAAACGCAGGTCTTCTTTTGGGACTATATTCCCCGGTGGAGGCATACATTCACTCCACGCTTTTTATTGAGCTTAAACACTAAAATTACATAACTTCTAAAAAAACCTGAATACACGTCTTGTTGGTGATGATGGATTACCTATCCCAAGAACGTTTACAGTATCAACAAGTTGATTTTAATAGCAGAATGAACTGAAACCAATGGAGGTCTGGAAGGTAGGAAAAACATTTTTAATTCACCGTTCCAGTAGTATGCTTTGGGAAATGATTGTCAGTACCGTAACGTATGAAAACCGAATATATTAGGCTCAAACATGCAAAATGGGTGGTATGGTCCTTTAAAACCAGGAAGCTGTCCAGACACTGTGATGCCGTTTTGCGTTGCGCACCTCCTAGAATTTGTGACTTGGTGCGAGTGGCGCCTTGTTTACGATGGATTGAATGTTGGAGGGCGGAGTTGGCGAGCCTGTGTGTAAAAACGTTTTCATGACTCAAACCTGAGACTCTGTAAGGGTCCTCAGAAGGCCCAAAACTCCTGTAGGAAACAGCAAACTGCACTGGGCAAAGATACGAGTTTTTGCTGTGAAGTTTGGAAAAATAAGCGGGATCGTTGTGCGGCGATAACTTCCTGTTTGACATGGTATCTTCTCTACACTGCCCCCTGTCGTTTCAGAGAATATTGCAACGGAGAATGCTGTAAGTATAAAATCTCTTCATCTCTGGTTTCATCTTCAAATTTGGTTTATTTTTGTTGGATCAAGTAATGAAAATGTCAGACCTCTTTTGAAATACATGTGATTTTTTTGAATTATCATTGATTTTTTGCTGACTAAAGTCCTAGACTGTGTTTAGATGTATTTTAATTAGGGATTTAAAGTATTACAGGAGTAATAATAATATATATTTTTTGATATAGTAAACCTTCTGGATCTGTTTTTTTATGTACTACATGATATTGTTTAATCATTTTATATTGTAGGTAGCCTTTTTATCATCTTGGTATGGGACTACGGACGAAAATTAGTCAACTTTAGCTAAATCTGGCATATTTACATTTGACTGTATATTAAATAAAACTTGTAAATTGTAAAATCTCGCCAAAGTAAAACCAGAGCTGTACCTTGACCAATGGAGCGGTTGGCAAAGTTGTACATCTGCATGGCGATGGTGAAATCCTCCAGGTTGTTTAAAAACTGGAAAAACGACCTGAACTCCTCGAAGGTGATTCCCTGCAAAGACAGAGAAAACAAGCAAACAATGGCTTTATTTAGAAAAGTAAAAAAATCTGCTGAAATATGTAATGTGAGAAATTAGGAAGTGGCACCTAAAGCTAACGGCGCTGCAGCGAAGGATAGAGCTACAATCCACACAATGCAGCATGTGCTAGCTTTCATCCTGAGGGGAATCCTTTAGTGTGTGTGTGTGTGTGTGTGTGTGTGTGTGTGTGTGTGTGTGTGTGTGTGTGGGACCTTGAAGCCATCCAATAGATAACACACCCAAACAAAGTACACACGGCTGGATTTTCCCTGCGCGGTATGGACACGCTGAGCTGTCAGCGGTNGTGTGTGTGTGTGTGTGTGTGTGTGTGTGTGTGTGTGTGTGTGTATGGTGAAGAGGTCAGGCCGTTTTGCAGACTTTTCTAAGGAATATTAACCTGATACTTGAATAAACAAAAACAAAAAAGTGATGAATCTCCAAACATCTCAGGGTCTGCTGACGGCTCAAACACGGAGCCCATTGATCTCCGCTCGACCGTTCCCGCGGCGACGAGCTGCTTCTTTCTTCACACACACAGCTTGACAAATGGAGTAATGACTAATCTGTGACACTTTGCTGTTTTAACAAGGCGAGAGCCATCAAATATCTTCTTAGCGTAATGATGAGACCCACTTCATTATCAATGGAGATCTAGCAGCAGGCTACTCAGAGTCTGCTGCAGCTTTTCATGCAGGTCAGCGTGCCGAAGAGAAAAAAACAAATGAGCCGCTTCACTCGCCGAGAGACGCACCGAACGCCACGAGCTGCTAAAACACGTCTCATTCACAAATAACAAATAACTCATTACTATTTCTTAACATTTAGCTACTGAAAAAAGCTAAATATACAATTTTAAAGACCTTGAAGAGTGGGAACATATTTGAATTGTTTTCAAATGTTAAAGGACCATACCACCCATTTTGCATGTTTGAGCCTAATATATTCAATTTTCATAAATGTAATGTTACTAACAATCATTTCCCAAAGCATACTACTGGAACGGTGAATTAAAAATGTTTTTCCTACCTTCCAGACCTCCATTGGTTTCAGTTCATTCTGCTATTAAAATCAACTTGTTGATACTGTAAACGTTCTTGGGATAGGTAATCCATCATCACCAACAAGACGTGTATTCAGGTTTTTTTAGAAGTTATGTAATTTTAGTGTTTAAGCTCAATAAAAAGCGTGGAGTGAATGTATGCCTCCACCGGGGAATATAGTCCCAAAAGAAGACCTGCGTTTATGGAAAAATTTAAAGGACCGTGACTTCATAAGGCTGTGTAACTATTAGCAGGAGAAACATGGATTTTTAAGGTGGGTGTATCACTTGAATATTTGATTTTGAAAGATTAAGAGATTTAGCAAAATATCAGGAAAGCTGAAATACGGTTTTATCCTTTGGGAAATGATTGTCAGTAACGTAACATGTATGAAAACTGAAGATATTAGGCTCAAACATGCAAAATGGCCGGTATGGTCCTTTAAAAAAATTATGCAGTTGACACCATATCTCTCCTATAAATGATCTTTGTGAAACTTGTAATAACCAGTTTTGGTTGAGATTTTGGTTCACAAAGATGCTGATTAAACTGGTAATTTTCGGCACCAGAGTTAGCAGCTGCGTAATATTTTTATTATAAGTTTATATTTTAAGATGTTGTAAAAATATTGTAAAATATTGTCCATATTTTCCTTTTAGCTGAACATGCAGAATTCTATGATTAAACACAGACTGTGAACCTTTTCATCCGGGATGCTGTGGCGAACGTTTTCCAAGTATTCACCGACATCGTCCACGTTGGTGTAGCGAAGGAGGATGCGAGCAAAGTCTTCCTCGCTGATGGTGGTCAGGCCTTTGGAGTAGGAGAGGAACTCGATCTCAAGCACTTCTGTCTGCAGGTTGTCCATGAATCTGGAGGATTGAGAGACGGGACAGAAGCTGCTGACAGGAAATGCCACCGCCAGCAGCTCCCACACAAAGGAACACTTAGCGTGCTCGCTAACAAGCTAACGGTTAGACATGGTATGAAAACAACTTTTTCACTGTAGGATAATGTTCATTATAACCAGAGGTGTGTAGAGCTGCCAGAAACTGTACTCCAGTAAAAGTATTATTACTTTAAGATAATAATGACTCAAGTATCAGTAAGAGTACTCACCAAAATAATGACTTCAGTAAGAAAGTATCTATAAAAAGATTNCTCAAGTATCAGTAAGAGTACTCACCAAAATAATGACTTCAGTAAGAAAGTATCTATAAAAAGATTACTTGAGTAATGAGTAACTTTGACCAAGCTTATTCTTTAGAATAATCAACAAGCTATAAAGGTTCGACTGAGGAAAAAAATGCAAAGTAGCTACACGTAGCTTCTAATACAATCCAAATCATATCATATAAAGAAACAGACAGTAATAAATCAGATATTTACCACATAACAAATCATGACAATTCTGGCCTGGCCCCAAGACAGTTAGCTAGGTTAGCTTCATGAATTTACTCAGAATAGAACAGGAAAACTTGAGTTAGCATTAGCAGCAGCAACTACTTAAGTAGCTAGGTTAGCTTCATGAATTTACTCAGAATAGAACAGGAATACTTGCGTTAACATTAGCAGTAGCAGCTAGTTAAGTAGGTAGGTTAGCTTCATGAATTTACTCAGAATAGAACAGGAAAACTTGAGTTAGCATTAGCAGCAGCAGCTAGTTAAGACAGTTAGCTAGGTTAGCTTCATGAATCTACTCAAAATAGAACAGGAAAATTTGAGTTAGCAGCAGCTAGCAGCAGCTAGTTAAGTAGCTAACGTTGCAGCTTACCGCCACGTTTCCTGAAGTTCCACGTTGAGTTCTTAGAAGCTAGTAAAACTACTCAGTAAAGTACAATTTTGTGAAAAAAGTTGTTTAAGTAAATGTAACGGAGTAAATGGNTAAAACTACTCAGTAAAGTACAATTTTGTGAAAAAAGTTGTTTAAGTAAATGTAACGGAGTAAATGGAACGTGTTACTACACACCTCTGATTATAATGTATAAGTTTTTCACTCACTGGTAAAAATCTTCAAATTTCAACTCTGCTTTGCCTTTTTTCCCAAAGAAATGCACCAGCAGCGTCGTTTCTGTCGCACTTTCATCCACGTACTAATAAAAGTGAAAAAAAAAATGACATAATTATACTTCCTCATTACTTTAAATATCCACCTCAAATGTGAAATACATTCTATACACCTGTAATGAGTTTTTGGCTCCACATGTCAAGATTCAGCTATTAAACAGCTACTCAGGAGTTAATGGTTAATATTTCAGCATTTTCCGTTTCGCCTCAACACAAACACGTGTCATGCAGCAGACTGGTTACAGCCTGGAAACATGCTACAGCCGTGTTGTAGACCAGCCTCAGCATGCTGTTAGCACATTACAGCTAATGTAGCTAATATTTGTCCTGTCAGTTTACCGCAAAAACACAAAGCAATCTAACGCCACATTTACACCTTCAAGTACACGATTCTGATGTCACATGTTGGCCACTTAAAACAGAAGATGTACAGAGGCTATAAAAAATGGATATGGGCAAAAATAAAATAACATAATTGGCGAGGAAACTGTTATGGAAATGTGTCACAATGATGCACACAGAGATATTAAGGTTCAGGTGGAAAAGGTGCAGCAGGATTTCTAACCGTGTACTTCTACCGTCACAGCGTTTCTACTTTAATATCGTCAAATCATACTGTATAGTACTGTGATATAAGTGGTAATACCTGGAACTAAAGTAAAGAAGACCGTACCAGTGATTCTGCATGTTTTAGCACCACAACCTGCGTACACGTTACATTACTGACAACTATTTTCCAAAACATAAAGCCACATTTTAGTTTTAGTGGGTTTTTTTCGCTAAATCCCTAATCTTTTAAAATCAGAAGGTGATACTTTAAAATTCAACGATTCACCTGCTAACACCAACATGTGACTGTAGACGGCACGTTCGTTTTAATTTCTCCATAAAAGCTGTCTTCTATTGGGACTATTTTTCCTGGCGGATGCATACATTTTCTTCTGTGTAGCTCCGTGTTGCATCGGTTAAATTAAGTATCTTCGACAAAAACTTATAATAAACAACTGGTCTTTAAATTTAACACTTTGGCCCAGATTCATAAACCTTAGCGCATGATTTACTGCATCGCTATGAGCAAATATCACGGCGTAACCACGTTCCCTCATTCATAAATGCCTGTTAGCGACATATTTTAGCGTTAACCTTGAAATACATATTATTGATATTTCCTTATTTACATGTCACGGTAGCTACTCATAAAACAAACCCACACGCTAAAATTAAGACCTGCTTCATTCCGCTGGTAAAGTGTCAGTCTTTTAAACGAGGAGCTCTAAAGCAGGATGTTTCCTTTAAAACCAGATGAATCAGGATGAATGGTGGCTGGTAAACATGCAGCAGCTCATTAACACGCTGATCTTCATGGCTTTTACCTGTCACACCTCACAGCAACGCTGCCTTCATGTGACAACGGAGCAACGATTATCAGGAGAAGTTTTATGAATGAGCTTCAGTTATCACGGTGTGCATTTAGGTCAATGCTACACCCATAGTACCATTTTTTATGAATCTGTCCCATTGTTTTCATTCTGATGGATTATTTACCTCAAGCATGTTCCAATACACTACAAATTGATTTTTATATCTTACAGGAACAAACTGAAACCAATAGCAGTCTGGAAGATAAGAAAAATAATTCTCATATTACCGTTCCAGTAGTATGTTTTGGAAAATGGCTAACACTAACGTGATGCGTATGCCAGTTGTATTTACTGCACCCAAACATGCAAAAAAAAAAAAAAAAAAAAAATCAGCGGTATGCTCCTTTAAAGAGGGCATGCTACCTCAGAGAGATCAGAAAACAGAACTTGGCTGGTGCTGCGTCTGAGAACGTCCCACATGCCCCGAACCTCCTCATGCTGGCCGTCTTTCTTAAGAACCTGCAGCAGCATTGAAGCACAGCTGTTGGAAACACACACATCTGGACGGATGCTGCATGTTAGAGGAGCAAAAGGAAACCAAAGCAGACAGACGGAGGACAGGACAGCATGCTGTCTGCAAAGTCAAAGACGGACATCATCCATATTCAAACAAGGTTTCTTCTGGCTGATTATGGAAGGCTTGATTTGTGTTTTTTAGCTTCTTTTTTGCTGATTTTCTGTGTAAAGTTTGGAAAATATAAATGTTCTCTGTTTCAGTTGTATGTCATAGCCTTGATGCAATTTTGGATGTTCTCGCTGCATATTTTACACATTTTCTTCTGTTTCAGCCACTGCAACAATGTATTTGGTGTCTTATAAGTCAATCAAATCAAAAACCAATCAAAAATCGATCATAACGAGAGAGCGAGGAGAAAAGCCGACAGGAGTCTGCAGCTTTCTGGCTGCTTTCTGCACATCCTGAATGATAATTCCTGCACGTCAAATATGTAACCAAACCCACACATTGTACATTAAAGGAGCATACCGGTGATTTTTTTTTTTTTTTTNATTTTTTTTTTTTTTTGTGCATGTTTGAGCCCAATAAATGAAACCCACAAACATGTTAAATTTCTTCAGACTATTTTCCCAAATATACTACTGAAGCGATACATTTTAGAATTGTTTTTCCTACCTTTCAGACCATTACTGGTTTCAGTTCATTCCAGTACAATAATAATCAACTTGTAGAGACTTGAAATGCTTTTGAGGCAAGTAATCCATCACAGCGAACACGACGTCTACTAAATTTTTTGTCAAAGTTCTTAATTTAATCTGCATGGAAGAAAATGTTCACCAGGGAATCCTGTGGCAGGAGAAGACTGTTTCTACTGAGAGATTAAAAAGACTGTTATCGTAAGTTTTAGCAGGTGAAACATTGAATTTTAAGGTGTGTGTATCATCTGAACATTTGATTTTAAAAGATTAGGGAATTTGAAAATAAATAACAGGAAAACTAAAATACGGTTTTATGTTTTGTGAAACGGTTGGCAGTAACAAAGTGTATATGGGCTGTATGTACTGGGCTCAAAAATACAAAACTACCAGTATGGTCCTTTAAAAGGGTTCAGATTTAGGTTTTCTGACGTGATTTTGTTCTTTTGTTTGCACAGTTCTAAACCCTTCAGCCTCCAGGTGTCGTCTGCAGAAAAGAAGCCGCTCTGTTTCTCAATGACATCATGTTTTTGATGCAAAATTAACCAATCAGCATCTTCATCATTAATATTGTTCTGGAAAATAAATTAAAAATTTGAATTAAAAAAAAAAAATGCTGGGGAAAGCCCAACCAGGAGTTTTTGAAGACATGCCTGTTTTTTGAAAAAGATTTGACTTTTGAACTTTTGCTGGAAAGATACCTTCAGTAAGGTGGGACAAATCAAAACAAAGACACACCTAATCCTCAAGTCTGTCGGCTCGTGTGTGNGTGTGTGTGTGTGTGTGTGTGTGTGTGTGTGTGTGTGTGTTGAGTGCCTTTCTCTGACTGGCATTGCGAGCTTCATGGTCAAACCTATCTGAAAAGGTAACCTGAGCTGAAATTCCGCTCCTGAAGAAACTGTAAAAATAAAACATGGGGGTCTGAGAGAAGCGGTGTCAGTCTGCAGCTAAAGAGCTTTCTGAAGTGGAACCTGCAGCCAGAGCTCGCCCAGCGCTGACAAAAGACACATAAATCATCCCAGCCTCAGTCTGTACCGCATCACCACACACACACACACACACGCAGATCATGCTGCAGCAGACACTGATGTATTTAAATTCCCGTGGACGTGTCTGAGGTTATCTGGTGTTAAAACAGACAATATGGATGCATCAGCCCGTGATACATGCATGTTGTCTGAGTTAAAGGATCATACCAGCGATCATGCATGTTGGAGTCCAATATATATACAACCCGCATACATGTTACGTTACTGTCAACCAATTTCCAAACCATTATTTTTTCAAAGAATCTAATCTTTCAAAATCAAATGTTCATCCACCTTAAAATTCAACATTTTGTCTTCTATCATTTATGCACAATTGTAGAAGGTCATTTTAATTTCTGGGTAAAAGCTGTTTTCTCCTGGAACTATATTTCCTGGTGGAGACGTACATCATCTTCCATGCAGCTCCGTGTTGGATTGATTAAATAAAGTTACTTCAGCAATAATAATAATGTTCGCTGTGAAGGATTATTTACCTCTAAATTTGGAAGGAAAAACAATCTGAAATTTACCGCTAAAGTTGTGTATTTTGGGAACTGGCTGTCAGTAACATAACGTGACGTAATATGTATGTGGATTGTGTACACTAGTGCAGTGTCTGTTCAAAACGTGTTCAGACCGGGCTGGACTTTACGGTGTGTGCCGCAGCCTGCCGTAAATGGCCCGTGAAGTGGAACGTATTCTGCCATGCAGAATACTTTTTACCGCACAGCTCACTTTGAGAACCGCTCATCCAAACAACTTCACACGTGTCGCTGCACGTCCCTAGGTCCTGAGCAACAGACCTGCTGAATTTCAGCTTCATACATGATGGGTTCTAGAGATGTTTGTGCCACAGACAGAGATTTCTGTCTTTATAGTTAGATTGTCTAAAACATGCACAATCGCCGGTATGCTCCTTTAAGAAGACCACATGCCAAAAATACATGCAAGCAGAACGGTTCATTGTCCTTCATGGGGAGAAGAGAGCCATACATACGCTGTGTGACTGGGATTTCCGATGACCGTACAGCTGCAGGTTCTAAAACGGGAAAAATGTGAATGCATCACAGAAACAGCAGAAACGACTCAGAGTTTACACGCAGCCGGATGAGGTTTCAGCCAAACTGTAACTCGTACTTTCAAACTTTGTCTTCTGCCAAAGCATCATTGTCTTTCAAAATCTAAAGCACCCATTCTAGAGATCTTTTTGATGGTTATACGGGCTTCAGTTTCTTGCAAAACGGCCTAAAGATGCCAACGTTTGTCCCAGCGTGAGCTCCTTCATGTTGCGTTTGCATGATAAGACCTCAAAGAGTCGCTTTTATCGCTCAGTTCAAATCTCCATGTTTACATCCACCTGCATGCGGCGTAAGACGACGCTGAGGAGATGAAAGACTCAGGCATGTTTTACCTTGTACGAGCCACATCCAGCTAAGTGCAAAAACTCCACACACACACACACACACACACACACACACACACACACACACACACACACACATGTTCTCTCGAGGAATACAGCCTTTCTCAAGCCTTGCAGGAACAACATGTATGGCTAAATGCTGCATGGAACTTCCTGCAGCTCACCTGCTGGTCCAATCGCTGCATGTCCTCTGCAACTTCCTTTCTGTCCTTCTTCTTTCGGAAGATTTCTTCCAGCTGTAAGAAGATGACATGTTGCTATGCAGAAAATGCCGCAGGGATTTTTTTAATAAAAGATGAAGATTACAAGTTCATACCACCAAAAACTCTCTTTTGTCCACCATTTCATTTCCATCTGCATCAAACATGTTGAAAGCGATCCTGAAGCCTGCGTGCGGCTCTGAAACCAAATAAGATGGAATTAGATTTGATGTTCACCTTTTTTCTCTGTAAATTATGTTGCATTCGCTGTAACTCGGAACTCATAACTTAAAATACGTCATTCACAACGTTTTCAAACAGCTGCTGCATCACCAGTTTTTACACGTTTAACCCGTGACTGTCTGGATGCTGACTGATTTAAAGAAAATACTTCTAAAAGTTCATGTATAAATACAGAAATTACTGTTCATGTATGAGCAGCCATATTGAAATTACGTCAGTGTGAACTCGGGGTTGGGAAAACTTGTCCCGTTGCATCTTGAGGGGGAATTTTCTTTGGCCTTTCCTGGTTTGAAGTCTGAAATTCCGAGTTTTGAATAAACGCAGCATTAAATAATGCAGCTTAAATGCGTACTGACGTGTTAGGATGCAGAGGAGGAAGAGGTACTCTGTGTAGCTGATGACACCTGAAACAAACAGAGAGGAACGTTTAGCCGAGCCAGGAAACAAAAACCAAATGTTCTACCTCTTCACACATAAAGATGGTATCAGGTGGCGCTAGCCTGTTAGCTCCAGGTGTTTACAGATGTTCAAAGTCATGCACCTGAGATGAATAAGCCAATATAAGAAACAGCGCAGGTCTTCAGGCGAGACGTTATCGCTGATAACATCTTAAAAGCTGCCTTTTACTTCACGCTCGGTGTTCTCTCACACAAACACAGTGAGCTGACCTACCAGGACACAAACCCAAACAGATTTAAGGCTTCTGATCGTGTTTGGGTAACAAGGTGTAATACGTTCTCAGGTGAGCTGTAGCTGCTTGAGAACGCCTGATTCGGCGTCTCTTGTTGTGGACACGGAGAAGGGAAGAGTAAGTGTCTCTGCTCTGTCTTCCCTCTGAAAGCATTCCCCGGCTTTTGTTTGCCAGGAAAAGACAGAGAAGGGAGCACAGATAGTTCCAGGTGACTGCTCCAGGTGTTATGGGAAAAGAATTCAGGTACGGAGTTTTGCTGCAGGGAGATTTTCCCGTAAATAAACACTCTGAGGAACAAAGACCAATACTGTCTGCTACAAGCAGGTAGACTTAAAAAGTCGATGTAAGCTGTAATTAATCAATTATTAATTACTTCTTTATCATTAATAAGACAAAAAAAGTTTAATTTGGACTGCCAGGTTGTGAAAAATCAGCAACACTGAACAGTTTGAAAGGAGCATCTGAATCAATATCTATTTATTGATAAGTTATCAACATTCTCGGATGCAGACGTATTGAAAGAAACCAAATTTTGAAAGATTAGATCTGCCAGAATGACCACAAAAACTAAACTCGGGGTTTATCTTTTGGAAAACGTTTGGCGGTAACGTAAGGTGAATGTAGGTTCTATTTATTGGCCATAAAGGAGCATACCGGTGAATATCAAATACCGGCAACTGTGCATGTTTGAGCCCAATATATACAATCCACATACATGTTACATTACTGACAACCATTTCTCAAACTGTACTAGGTTAGTGGTACATTTTAGATTGTTTTTCCTACCTTCCAGACTGTCATTAGCTTCAGTTCATTCCAGCAAGCTATAAAAATCATCTTATCGAGACTTAAAACACTCTTGAGATAAATAATCACAGAGAACAAATTATTAGGGTTTTTTTGTCGAAGTAACTTTATTTAACCGATCCAACATGGAGCTGCATGGAAGATGATGTATCTCTCCGCCAGGAAATATAGTCCCAGGAGAAGACAGCTTTAAAGAGAAATTAAAATAACCGTGACTTCTACAACTGTGTATACGTGTTATGAGGGGAAACACTGAATTTCCTGAAAATCTGATTTTGGAAGATTAGCGGACTGCAAAGAAAACCAGGAAAACTAAAATACGGTTTTAGGTTTTGGAAAATGGTTGTCAGCAACATAACATGTATGCAAGTTGTATAGATTGTGCTTGAACATGCACAACCACTGGTATGGTCCTTTAAAATATGCAAAAATCACCCATACGGTTCTTTAAAAAACAAAAACAAAAAACACTCATGTTCCAAACATTATCGATGCAGGAACTATGTTATGATAGGATGATGTAAAGGCCAATTACACACATGTATTAAACTGAACCAAAAGGAGAATTATTGATGTGTGAAGTTGTAAAAATTCCCCGTGACAAAAGTACAGGATTCTGACAACACGCCTCCACCTTCAAAGACCTTTTAAGCTTAAATGGGTTGAGGAGGGGAAAAAACTTTTAAGATTCCAGCCGTGTCTCACCCGTACCACACACCTTCAGAGAGACACCCCACCCCACCACCACCCCACACACACACACACACACACACACACACACACACACAGCTCCAGCAGAAGTCGTTAGACAATACAAAGAATTCCACAGAAATACTTCATACAGAGTGGCAGTAAGAGATGTAATCCAATGCCATTCTTAGGCTTCGTAATGTCCGTGGTGATCAGGGTGGGGGNGACATGCCTCGACACAGCCGGGTTCAAACATCTCCCTCATTCTCTAAAGCGCCGCTTTGTTCACAGATCAATCCGGAGCTTTTTTTTTTTCCCCTGACAAAGCTACAACGTTTAACAGCAGGATTAAAAGCGTTAGCACTTAGCTAAAGCAACAGAGGAGAGAGAGAGAGAGAGAGAGAGAGAGAGAGAGAGAGAGAGGCAAGATCTGACGCCCCTCTGGCTCATCTGACCCACAATGAGCCTCTGCAGGCCAACATGGATAAATTACAAGATTATGGTTCATACTCACAACTTTATTTTCCTCATATTAGGCTAAGATTCTTAAAAAAAAAAAAAAAAAAAAANAAAAAAAAAAAAAAAAAAAGAAAGAAAGAAAAGACTGCAGGCCATATAATTTAAGAAGGTGCATTAAAGAATCTTACTGGTGATTTTGAAGGTTTAAGGTCAATAAATACAACCTACATGCACGTTTTGTTAACAACAACCACTTTCCAAAACATAAAACCATATTTTTAGTTCAAAATCAAACAGTCAGGAGATACACCCACTTTAATATTTAATGGTTTGTCTACCAACACATACGCCTGAAAATAGAAGGTGAGGTTGTTTCTTATTTCTTGGTAAAAGTCATATTCTCCTGGGACTATTTTCTCTGGCGGAGACGTACATTTTCTTCTGTCTAGCTCCGTGTTGGATTGTAAGAATGACATTTAGTTCGTTGTGATGGATTATTTATCTCAAGCACGTTTCAAGTTTCTACAAGTTTATTCCAACAGCGTACCGGTATGAACTGAAACCGATAACAGTCTGGACGGTAGGAAAAACAATCTAAAATTTACCACTGCAGTTGTATGTTTGGGAAAATGTAGGCAGTAATGTAACATATATGTAAGCTGGATTTATTGGGCTCAAACATGCAATATCACCAGCATGCTCCTTTAAATAATTTTATTTTATAGTTTTTTTGTGGTTGCATCTTATTTTAGAGAAAATTTGTCTGTCTTTGCTCTTATTTGTCCTTTTACTGTCAAATCGAATCATTTCATGTTGAAACACTGGAAACTTGTAGAAATGAAATACTGAAATCTGGTTTATTTATAATAAAAAAAAAAGTCATACGGACATGGGACTGAAGGAACCATTACTCTTCCTGTATCAGCAGCATTTTTGGCATTTTGACTCAGGAAATGAGGGCGTGTCGCTCTGTGTTCCAGGAGAGCGGCCCTGCTAAGGTTACCTGAGAATAAATCCACGACATATTACAGACCGATGAGGAGATAAGATAACGTTTACAGCACACATTCTGCTCCGGATTACATGGCCACACAGAGCCAACTCTGCAGCAGACAAGGACGGCCTGAACAACTTAAAGGACCATATCGGTGGTTTTGCATGTTAGAGCCCAATATACACAACCCGCTTACATGTTTCAGTTCATTCCAGTACTCTATTAAGATCAATTTATACAGCTTCAAACATGCTTGAGATAAATAATCCATCGTAGCAAACACTATATTTACTAAATGTTTATTTAACACAGAGCTGTACAGAAGAAAATGTACATCTCCACCAGGGAATATAGTCCCAGGTGAAGATGGCTTTCACTGAGAAATTAAAAACGAGCCGTCCCTTCTGCGTTCAAACGTACATGTTAGCAGGCCAAACGTTGAATTTTAACGTGAGTGTATCAATTTATTTTGAAAATTTAAGGGATTTGGCAAAATAACATGATTTTATATTTTGGACAATGGTTGTCAGTAACATAACATGTATATGGGTGTATTTTATTGGGCTTAAACATGCAAAATCACTGGTATTATCCTTTAAAAATGAAATAAAAAGAGTATAGAGTGTTCAGGGGGTTTGTGTAATTCAGGGTGTGAGGTTATTTTACCTCGTTCACGAAGATTTCTAAACAAATTAGATGATCCTTTCCAAACAGGAGGCGTATCAGCCAGCATCTTCTCTAATTCCTGCAGGAAGAGAAGAAAATCCCAAACCGCTCAACAACATGCTATTATACAGATTAAAGGTTTTACACAGATACTTTCTACAAGACAAAAAGAAGAGGCAAATAGCTCTTCACTATAGTGAGATTTTCTCATAATTATTTATGAAGATAATTTTTTAACATGAGGTATAAAACAAGTTTAAAGGACCATACCACCCATTTTGCATGTTTGAGCCTAATATATTCAGTTTTCATACATGTTACGTTACTGACAATCATTTCCCAAAGGATAAAACTGTAATTTAGATTTCCTGATATTTTGCTAAATCTCTTAATCTTTCAAAATCAAATATTCAAGTGATACACCCACCTTNTCCTGATATTTTGCTAAATCTCTTAATCTTTCAAAATCAAATATTCAAGTGATACACCCACCTTAATAGTTACACAGCCTTATGAAGTCACAATCCTTTAAATTTTTCCATAAACACAGGTCTTCTTTTGGGACTATATTCCCCGGTGGAGGCATACATTCACTCCACGCTTTTTATTGAGCTTAAACACTAAAATTACATAACTTCTAAAAAAACCTGAATACACGTCTTGTTGGTGATGATGGATTACCTATCCCAAGAACGTTTACAGTATCAACAAGTTGATTTTAATAGCAGAATGAACTGAAACCAATGGAGGTCTGGAAGGTAGGAAAAACATTTTTAATTCACCGTTCCAGTAGTATGCTTTGGGAAATGATTGTCAGTAACGTAACATGTATGATAATTGAATATATTAGGCTCAAACATGCAAAATGGTGGTATGGTCCTTTAAATGTTGTGACCACAGAGCGACTCACCTTTTTTGTGACTGACTTCCATATCCTCGTACCTAAAAAGAAAAAAGATTAATGATTAGGGCTGATATGAATAATTAGATTGAATAAATATCATAAATGCTGATAATACAGCAAACAAGTGGCTCTAAAACTGTGGTATGAGTACTACTATTGGTACATGAAATACTCCTGCTGGTATGCCAGAGAATGCAGAGAATCAAAACAATTGAAATTTATGAAAATTATGTTATTTGGGGCAAATTAAATGAGCTCCATTAAAGGACCATACCAGTGGATTTTAAATGAATAATTTAAATCCTGTTGGTGAGCTGTTAGGTACTTGATTCATCTTATAATAAACAAACACATGTCAGGGAACAAAAAGTGAAAACACGAGTCCGTGTGGCCAGCGTGACTAGAAATGTATCTCCATGAAGGTATTCCAATAGTCAATAAAGCAGAAGATAAGGCAGAGGCCTCGTAAAAACACCTGGCCAGGTAAATCACATCAGCCTATTGCAGCTCCGTCATGATAACAGTGACAATAACCCTGTATGACACATTTTAAAGGAGCATACCACTCATTTTGCATGTTTGAGTCCAGTAAATAATCCCTGCATACATGTCATGTTACTTCTAATCACTTTCAAACACACAAAACTGTATTTTAGTTTTCGTGTTATTTTGCCAAATCTTTTAATTTTTCAACATCAAATATTCAGGTGATACATCCACCTTAAAATTCCATGTTTCGCCTGCTAAAACTTACATCCAAATGTAATTTCTCTGTAAAATTTGTCTTCTCCTGGGACTATATTCTCTGGTGGAAACGTACATTTTCTTCCAGCTCCGTGTTTGATCGGTAAAAATAAGTTACTTCAACAAAAAATAAGAACGATGTTTGGTTCGGTGTGACGGATTATTTATCACAGCACATTTCATGTCTCTGCAAGTTGATTTTTATAACTGGAATGAACTGAAACCAATGGCAGCCTGGAAGGTAGGAAAAACAATTCTAATATTTACTGCTCCAGGTGTGTAGTAATGCATTCCATTTACTACAATACATTTACTTAAGTAACTTTTTTCACAAAATTGTACTTTACTGAGTAGTTTTATTGCAGGATACTTTTAACTCATACTTGAGTATATTTATGAAGATAAAAATATACTTTTACTCCGTTACGGTTGCACTATTTGCATTACTTTTGATTTCACCGTTTGAATTCAGTCACGTCAGTTTTTCTCTCGTTGTCAGACACTATACTGTCTGCTTTTTCACTGGAGCAGAACAGTCATGATGGAATGAACAGCAGGAGGTTTAGAAGAGGCACATCCCTGGCCACACATTCAACTGCTGTTTTCTTTTCAGCTACATAACGCGTTGCATCTTTGTTGCTAAAAATATGACATTTCAGCTTCTAAGAATCAACATGGAACTTGAGGAAACATGTGGTTCCTCAACAAGCTGCAACGTTAGCTACTTAGCTAGCTGCTGCTGCTAATGCTAACTCAAGTTTTCCTATTCTATTCTGAGTAAATTCATTAAGCTAACCTAGCTACTTAGCTAGCTGCTGCTGCTAATGCTAACTCAGGTTTTCCTGTTCTATTGTGAGTAAATTCATGAAGCTAATCTAGATAACTGTCTTAACTAGCTGCTGCTGCTAATGCTAACTCAAGTTTTCCTGTTGTATTCTGAGTAAATTCATGAAGCTAACCTAGCTAACTGTCTTGGGGCCAGAATTATCATGATTTGTTATGTGGTAAATATCTGATTTATTACGTCTGTTTATTTATATGTGTCATGATCTGTTCTTTGGTCACTTCCTGTTTTATTTTGTAGTCTTGGTTTTTTGCTGT